>VKGM01006335.1:12372-23860 GCA_007844875.1 Busseola fusca | reverse complement strand
TAATTACACCCACTAATCAGTAATTACTGTGAATCGACAAAACTAAAATAGTAGTGGAATGTTTCACACTTCTTTAAGCATTCAAAAGAAGAGTGGGGCGCGTCGTCGTGGATGGCGCTATCTGTATGAGATGTTAACGCCATCTTTATACCGTTGTGAAAAAGGGATAGCGCTATTCATCCTGTATAGCTCCATCTTTGTTTGACACTGGAACAACGATGGTTTCAACAAGTTATAGTAACCCAGCTGACCGCCGCGCGTCCTTCCGTTTTCGTCGCCGATGCCCAACCCGACCTTGCTCGAGACTGTAGCTAAATTGGGCTCAAATTAATCTAAATCCGATCCAGTCTGTCGATGATACCCTCCCCCAGCGACACCCGCAAGACGAGGTTCGTACTCCACAGGCCATAAATAACCAGAAACAGCTCTATTGTAATACCTAGTCAGTAACTTAGTGTAGGTACTAGCTATACTTATGTAGTGTCTGCAAGTGTATCAAAAAAAAGCTTGTATCAACCTATCAAACGCTGCTGCTGTTTCATTCATCTGTCTATGGGGTCTCGCTCTAATCTCGTGAACATTATAACGATACTGATTTTTGTTTCCTAACTAAGCATAATAATCACTAATTGTTTCAGGAAGTACGTAGTTATAAGGGCACGTTAAGAATCTAACCATACACAATACCTATTTTATCTACATATGTAATATACGGCGTACAGCATACGAGAACCACCGATTTAACAGTCATAAAAGCAAGATTCTAAGATAACGTTAGACTGAGAAATTGAAAGAATTTAACTAGCAACAGTCACTAGGCAGCTGTCCGTCATCGTACGATTCGTAACGGTCGGTGAATTGTAAATGAAATATAGTTGCAGATCCCCTGCGCTGCCTGCACACGGCGTGGCTGAGCCAGGTAGAAACACGTGTTCGCCCGAGCTTCTCAGGCCCACAACCCTTTTTAAACAGATGGCGCGCTGTGCTAATAAAGTTCATATCTTGAAAGCGCGATTCTTGGAAGAACTTTTTTGTGTTGGTTTTGTTTTTAAGGTAAAGTCGATGGTAAGCTTTTAGATTCGTGTCTTGAATTTGTTAGGTTAGAATTGGACGTTTTAAACTATATTTGCGAAACTATTTCATAACAACATGTTTATGTTTCCTTTCCGTTATTTACATGAGAGTGAGTTTGTTTATATGATCATGGAAACCGGTAGCCGGCGACCGGCGGCCGGTGCGCCTGTGCCGCGTGCCGGAGAGGGCGGCGCGCGCCGCTGACAGCGCATGCGCGCCGGCAGCCACATGCACGCTGCAGTCGCGGTCACGCGCGCCGCAGACCACACGCACCTATGCATAATACAGTACACTAAATAACAATACATTTATCAAATAAAATTACGACCCAGCTAAAAGTTTTCAATCAAAATACATCCTAACTATTTCAAAAATTGATTTACTAAAGTGCATAATAACATTAGCTGTCAAAATGTGCAAAAATGTTGCCATGATGCCCATGAAAAAGAGCATGGACTCAGGTGAGTTTGATAAGAAATTTAACTTAGATTTACAAACTGTAATCGCTTGCTTAGTTTTAATTAAGTTTATGGGATTAATATTCTTTTATCCATTAGTGATAAGAACGGAATGTAACAGCTTTATGTTTCCATTATTACTTGTAAATACCGTGCGGTAGTTCCGTTTGTGTATTAAACTTAAATACCATTTACCTAGGTATTTTAGTCTCTTCGTTTAAGTATTTGTCTTCGTTTAATACCTAAGTATATGTACATAGGTAGTGAATCAAGTTTATTATTTTGTGTCAATGGCGAAAATCAGGAATGTATTCTTCAGTTTCATACGCGTCTACATTTTATTTCAGTTAAAATGTAAGCGATATTGATTTTTATTTTTTATTTAAAGTTCCTCTCGTATTAACGATTCTGTCCTTCGAGTTCATACGCAGTAGGTTATGATAAATTTAAACTTTCGTCATTATAGGTCAACGGGTAGTTTCGCGGGCTGGCCAATTGTCTTAAATTAGGAACCCATTTGTTCGCATTAAGTGTCATGTAGGACTATTAATCGTCATGTCAATAGTTGAGGCGTTGGCATTGATCCGCCGTGATTGTGGACGTTAAAGAAGGGCGGCGCGGAACAAGCACTTATCGGTCGAATTAATTCTAATGGAGATCGTGTGAGGACGATGTTATTACTTAATATCTCGCTGCGCTCCCGGCGCTCGCCGGCTCCGCAGTGCTAGCCCGAACATGCACACAGCCGCACATATCAATGTTCTGTTTCCTTTTAAAAACATCGCGATATACGAATCGTACACATTCTTCAGCGTTCAAAAACAAAGTAATGCGAACTTCTTGTAAACGTTTTTAATAGTGTGGTATTTTGATACGCCGACGTATCGGTAACTGATTACTAAGATTTGATCCCAAACGTTTCCAGAAAGATGAAGTTGCCGAAATTGGATCTGTGTAAGTCTAAATTACGATTTGTATTACACTAGAATACTATAATATTTGTGTATTGGTTTAAAATATTTTATAATTCATGCACGTGTAATGTAATTACACGTTTACGCACTATTCAAATGAACAAGAATAATAAAACATTTCATGGACTATGAGTACCTGGTCCTACAGTTATGTCATGTCACTGTACATGATTTGTTTTTTTTTTTATTTCCTTTAGCTGTTTTACGGCTATCTTTACATTTCCTGTAGGTAAGCGTTAGGAAAAATTGAAACTTTTATAGGTAACAGGCGTTTTATTGTTTTGTCGTAAACCGCAACATTATGGTGTGATTATTTTCATAACCTTTTAAACGTTATGAAAATAATCATAATAGGTGATGCAAGGTTAACTACGCGGACATTAGACATCTATGTCCAAAATGTTTGTGGATTTGAGTACAATGCGGCTGAAATTAGTTCACATCACACACTGTCTCTTTAAAGTTCTTTGTTGAAAGTGTCGCTCGTACGTTTCAAGGAATTGTATCTTCTTAGAACTTTGTAAAACAACTCACTAATAGAAATTTATTTATCAGTCATATTAGCGGACTGTTCATCTCATTGCTGCTGCTTAGATGTTCCTACGCACAGGATCTGTCCGTCAAAAAGATATGGTGCATACCTACCTAAGTAGTTGCAACTAAAGTGAAAAATATTATTTTGAACCATTTTGCAATTCGTATCTGTGTCAACCTTATAATAACGGTTTGTCTGTGTGTAGTAAAAATTAAATATAGTATACCTATATCATTAAGTCGTCCTATACGTCAAACAATGATAATCCTTCTCAAGTGGTAGCGAAGACGCTGATTGTCGAGCGATCTCGAAAAAAAAAACTAGGCTATTTCGATTCGGTATAAGAAAACTAGCCTTGTTATGGAATTCCCATGAACAACTACAGAAGTTCTCGTTGATATTCGACCGAAGATTCGGTTTCGGCTATAAAGTGGTCAAAACTTGCAGCTAGATCGGGCCAGACCGATACTAGCTTATGGCGTTCGTGAGCTGTCGGTTTAGTAGAACACGAACGACTGACATCTGTCGGGTTTTCCACACAAAATCTGCCAAAAGTATTTTGTTTTCTTGGTTCTTAATCAAATAATTTGTAACAAACCTACGGAAAACTACGGGTCAGAAAATAATCTCATTTAATCAACTGACTATTCCTTAACTTCCCAACTTTCGGTATCAGTCGAAAATAGGAGAGGAGCCGAAGGTTTGATTACGGTTTCGAGTTCATCTGAAAATCATGTTTCTACTGAACACTAGTTCTTTTCAAGTTTAGCTAACTTTAAAGCCCAAATATCATAATACCAAACTCTCGTTTATGATCCTGTTTTTTTTTTAGTGGGGTAATACTCATAGTTACTTCCCGATTAGGGACAACGGAGGTTTATATCGGAGTCCTACCGACTTAGACCCATGATTCCTATAAGTTCTATGAATCAGGGGCCGGGGTGATACCTTGGTTTGTAGGTATATTCGCGTGCACCCCCGACTGGTATCAGCCCGCCATGCTAGCGGGCCCTATCCTTTGTGAGCCCTAAAGCTTTGAAGGCAGTATATTCGCAATCCCTATCTACCTGAGGGGTTAATAAGTGATTTACGTTTCATATGACATTATCAACCCGGACTATGAACTGAAGCGAAACTTTGGATTGGGCTTTTGTAATTTGTTGCTTAATTATGCGTACCTACCGTGTTAGTTTAGTATAAGGAACATACACTCAAAGTATGATACGCTCCGTGTGTCGGTATTTAATTAATTAATTATTATAATTTAAGTGTCTTCAAAGCTAGAGTGTATAGGCTCATAATAAACTAGTGCGCTTTACCATCAACGATTGCACCAGTGCTTATCATCAGGCGGGATCGCAGTCAAGCACTAGTTAATAACATTAGAAAAAAAATAACATTCTTTTCTTATTTTGTAGGTAGGTATTTATAAAATTCCAGCGTCATAAAAAGAAAAATAAATCATTAACTATTCGATCTTAGTAAAAGGTAAGTTTGTATTTTAGAACAGCCAATCGATTCTGTAAAACTCTCACTGTGAATAGTTGGGTGAAGTGAGCTTAGAGTGAGCTGTCAATAGTGTCAACCCTTTAGCATTGAATGACAGCTAACTCCACGCTCGCATCACCTAAGTTTTCAGGGTGAGACGGTTACAAAATCGCACTGCTGTTTGGAGTGTGTAAAGTCGTTCAGTACCTACTTCCGCGGCGCTAACCCAATAACCGAGAGATTGTGCGAACCTTTCCACAAACTTAGTTTGCGCCTTAAATCGCTCCGGCAGCGCTTCCTGATTTGATTTGAGATTCCATCCACTCCTGATATTATAAAATCGAATGAAACTGTAAGAACGCATTTGCAGAGTTTGTTTACCTACTTTAAAATATAAAACATACTTAAACACTATCCCTCTTATTCCGAAACGTGGACTAAAGTTAGACCTGGTTTAAAACTGATGCTATTTCTGTCTTTCATTAAGAAAATAAAAGTGACAGCATCATTTTTAAACCAGGTCTAACTTTAGTCCAAGTTTTGGAATAAGAGGGTATGGGTTTTGATTCCCTTGCGAGTGTCAAAATATGCGTCATGAACGAAACATAAACGTAACTTTTGATTGCATTGACTTACAAGTTTGGTTTTTCAATGCAAGGGGTTGCAGCCCTGAGTATTTGATATTAATTTCAATTGGTAACTCCACGCGTTCCTGAGAAAAGAAATCTTAACCAACTAACAACGAAGTGATCTTATAACGGTTCCGTTTTTCCAGTTTAGGCACGGAACCCTAAAGAGAGGTAAGTTCCTAATTAAATGATTTTAATATTTATTATATTCAGTTAGGAGTATGGATTTGTGCCCAGTTGATGACAGTAGGTCGGCCGACAACCTTGTGTAGGCCGCAGGAATCCGTTGGATGCGAGAAGCACAAAACTGGTTGGATTGGGGGTGCTTGGGGATTCCTATATCCAACAGTGGATGTCTTAAATGAGTGTGCCTACCTGAGATAAACACTCATATTCGGGAGTCTGGCCCATTTTCACCATCATCTCCTGCAGTACAGTCACAGCTGTCTTCATTGTGTCTGAAACAGTACAGGTACAGTTCTCAATTGCCATTTCTTATACAATCAGTGGCATCAATGGTTTGTTTGAGCTAGAAATTGTATCCACAATCACACTTACATATATGGACTTGAATGTTTTCCGCATAGACCAATGCAATGATCTATCTGTGTATCAACAACCAGGGACCCTATTCTGCTATTACAATAGTGTCACAATGGTCTGTCATTAATCTCATAATGGTTGATTTTGTCAATTTTTGTAAGTAGTAGAATACAAAACTGGTCAAAATCAACCATTATGAGATTAATGATATACCATTGTAACACTATTGTAATAGCAGAATAGGGCCTCAGTTTACAAAATCATTGATAAATACAATGATAATAGGTTGCCCTTTTGATAATGACAATGATACCATTTTGTACAAGAATAACAATTGAATTAATAAATATAAGAACAACACAAAATAATATTTGATGTTAATGATAAGGAGTGTTTGTTTACAGTGAACAAGGACTACTATTTGTAGGCAGTCACCACTAGGGACCCAGACACAAATATATATATATACTAGCGACCCGCCCCGGCTTCGCACTGGTGCTGCTGATACTAAAAACCTTCCTCTTGAATCACTCTATCTATTAAAAAAAACCGCATCAAAATCCGTTGCGTAGTTTCAAAGATTTAAGCATACAAAGGGACATAGGGACAGAGAAAGCGACTTTGTTTTATACTATGTAGTGATATTTAGTAAATTTATTTGTTTGGTAAGAACTTCAGATTGTCGCCACAGAAATCATACCGACCGATGCTATGTATGAGCCTGCCTACTGTACATAACGATTTTGATAAACGAAGGAGACTGGTCTCCACGACACAGGGAATCCTAGTGTGGAGGCTAGTGCTATTCAAATATTGTAATGTTTTTCTGGACAATATTTTTTTTATTATTTTATTACATAGATCACCATCGAAAAAAAAATCTACACAGAAATTGTATCTGAAATACAAAATAAAAGGCATTTATAGGCTTTCGTACCCACTAAGTACGTATTACTAAGACTCCACTGAGTATCTGTGTCACCACCCTGTATCTCATGAATCGTGATAGCTAGACTGTTAATTTTTTTAAAGATGATTTAGTTCTTTTGCCTTTACTAAAAACAGTATAAAATATATGTTTTTATAAATCATGTTACGGAACCCTACGTGCGCGAGTCCGGCTCGCACTTGGCTGGTTATCGGTTCCTTGTCTTTGTATATTATCTAACTGTCAGTTAGATAACCAAAATTGAGGTGCACAATAATGAGGAGAGCAAACAGGAAACATGGTGTACATTAATAAGTGATTGGCATCCCATAAATAGTAAACGGAAAAGAGGAGAACAACAAAGGAGACGGGAGGATGAGATAAAACTAACAGCGAGCCCTGACTGTAGGAGAGTCACGTGATATTATTTGTAGCGGTATCTACCTACAACGCGTCATACCTACTGATGTCACGCAAAATCCTGCATCGCGCAAGCAGAGTTTTCCACGCAACTAGCATAAATAAAAAACTTCTCGACATCAATTGTCAGGCAGTTGCCCGCCAGACACAACACTCGTCTGGTCGGAGGATCTTCAATTTTTTATTGAGGATGAGTGAACTTTACACCCTGCTCCTGATACTTTTATAAATTCAACGGAGACAGCTAGGAGAAGGCCTTTGCCAAAAGGCATGCTGAATTAAGAGACATACTTAAACAACAAATTTAGCACTTCTTTCATTCTTAAACGCACCCTGGTTTGTCAGAAACATAGATATATACGAGCACCTAAAGATACCAACAGTGCAAGAAGAACTACGCGAAAAATTCAAAACCAAGTCCGTTTTTCTTACTTACACCTAAACAATGCACAGCCAAGAACTTTCTAAACAAACAAGGAGATATAATCCACCAAAACTTTTGACAAAACTTTAACTAGTACCTTCCAGAGACAATGAAAATTTAAAGTTTATTTACTACTAAACCACATAATGTGCGACGGCGATCTCTCGCGTCCAGCCCTGGTCCAGGCCACGATCCGGAGCGAGAGTGCATGGCAGGCCGTCGCTCCTTCTGCGAAGCAGAAATGCTCGCAAAGAGGGAGGCGGGGCACGAGACGAAGAGGCAGTCGCAACGCCCTCACGCCCCTAGCCGCCGCAGGAGATGCCCTAGTCGTCGGGAGATAACAGCGAACTCCCGGTCACCGTAAGCCCGGGTCGACGGCGCGTCGTGTTCCGCGCGCGCCTCAAAGAGATGCTCAGCATAGCGAGGGGTCCATAAGGACCGATGCCTGCCCCAGGGCCGTGGGTGGTTCGAAAGAGTAACCGGGGTCCTTGGGGCGCATAGGCAGGTGAAGAAACATGGGTGGGTTTTAGTCAGTAAAAGTCTGACAAGCCCTTTCGCTCCGCCCAGAGCGGGAGAGGTCATTTGATGATTTCCCACACACCAAAGAAAAAAACCACATAATGTGAATGTTCAAGGAAAGACCACAAAAATAATCTTACACGAAGACTTCATCTGATTATGGCTGTGAAAAAGCTAATCACAGATACTTTTATCTTTTACTTTTAAAACACAAAAAAAAACATTAATGACGTCCAATACAGTTCTAAAACCCATTCAAAACATAAAGGCTTATACATAAATAAATAATTGATAACACTTTGATAATACATATAAGCTGAGAAACTCGTAATCACTAGATAGCATGTCGAAAATCATAACACTCTTTTGGCCCCCGACGTTGGTTAAAAACAGCCAGTTTTTATATCGTATACAAAAATAGTTTCTGCTACAAATAAATCACGGAGAATGAGGCCATTTTTCTTATTTGGGCATACAAGTTAGGGAATGTCGGAAATATATCAAAATTACACTTCCCATAAAGGCTTACGCTGCTATCTGACCAAAGACGAGTGGAGTTGAAGAAGGATGGCTTTACTAGACTAATTAGTGTATCAAAGAAGAACTTTGTAAGAGTCCTCCAGAACGAATGGCGGCCGATTTCAATGGAGAGAAAGAAACAAAACTTGTCTTTCCTGCACAAACTAAACGCACGTTACAAAAAAAAGACATAAAATATACGCATACAACGGAGACAAAAGCCTAGTATTCAAAGCATAGAAAACGTTCAATTTTGTCCATTGCTTATGTCAGGGCCAGAGACCAAAGACAACACACATTAATTGACATTGATAAAACAAATATAATCCGTGATGTCGTAATTTAAAATACAAAAGTGTGTGCGCAGTCAGAGGTGCAGTCTCTTTTTCCTATCTCTCATAGTCCGATGGGACGACCATCTGACACGACAAGAGCTCATGTGCAGGACAATTAACATGCTTTCAGAGAGGGGTATTCCACCGCCAACTTTCAAACTCCAGCCTGTTTTTAAGAAATTCCTAATGAAAAACCCTTTGCCCAACCCAGGACCCAAGACCCCATGCTCAACGATCGTGCAGGTAACCACGATACCAATGGGGCCGTCTCAAACATCGTATAGAATACATGAAATTACACTAGATATTTGTAATTTAGCTCTCTCTGGTGAATAAAGCTGTAGGTTGTCTACAGCTTAAAAAATATTGAGTAAAGTCCGGTAATTAATTGATAAACAAATTGACTACCAACTTAAATTGCCCGTTTATTCAAATTACAACTGTTAACGTCGTAATATTTAATATTTTTAACCAGAACCAATTTTGTAGTAAAAGTTTAGCTGTTAGCTCGATAGATGGCGTTGGCCTATTAAAATTCGCGCGAAATGTATAAGAGACCTTTTTTGTTTTGTGGGTAGGAAATCATCAAATGACCTCTCCCTCTCTGGGCGGAGCGGAAGGGCGTGTCAGACTTTTACTGACTAAAACCCACCTATGTTCCTTCACCTGCCTATGCGCCCCAGGGACCCCGGTTACTCTTTGATACGCTCCACGGCCCTGAGGAAAGTATAAGAGACCTCAAAACATGTTCAATAAATGTCTTCGTTCTGAGTTCAAGTGAAGTTTTATTGTTACAAAATACTCCCGACTCATCGTTTACAAGGGCGAAAAAGATCTTCGATGAACAACAACTATCATTCTTTGACAGGTGTATGCAGAAAATTAACGAAGTGAGACGGTTTAAGTTTTCCTTGACAGTACCATCCTTCTAGGGCAGTCGAGTAGTTAGTAGAGAAAGTTGCCCAACTTTTCTATTTAACTAAAAAAGTGGAAAGTCTTGTAGATTTAATCTGTCCCAGCGACGCGACGCCCTAAGCTGATATCCAAGAGATTGTGCCCTTAGCGTGCACGTAGTTTCTCAGCTTTTATGTTTTTTAAGCCCAGACTGGGGATCTTAATTTATTGAAGCACTCACAGGTAAGCCCGGTTAAGCAGCCAAAAATTTTCTAAGTCGACTTGTGAGACACCGTTTCTAAAATAAGGCTAGCAAACACTCACACGTTGTACAAAGGTATTCGAAGATATGGGCAGATATCGTCACTCACTGGACGCCATCGCGCAGTCGAGAAATACCATGGTGAAGTTGGTATCTAGATCTGATAAAGTTAGCAAAGCCAACATGGCCAAATATTCAATTGGATGAAATAGACGAATTAATTTGAAGAGCCAACATGTTTTCTTTTTCTTCAAATCCTCTTTGATTGAAAGAAAAAAAAACTTACCCTTATCGTTACAGACATCACGCCCATAGAAATACAAGCAATCTACAATCTTTGAAAGCTATAATAAAACGTCTTTGTAAGCTCTAATAATGTTCTATAAATACGTCGGGAAATGTCATACTAGTTTACCGTATAAACCAACAACTACTGAATCCTGAGAATGTACTTCACAGGTATATATCTTCATTTACTGGATACATAATTGGGTTATAGAATTGTACCTATAACTTGGAATATCTGCTCATCTGCCTGGATTACACAATTCAGCTCATTAGACTTGTTCGCGACCTTTTGACCAAGCTATCTGGTTATCTACCTTCGCCACCTTAATTAAATGAATGAAACAGTTCATGAATAGCATTTGTATTTATATACACCATCTCTTATATATACCATCTCTTAACTAGAATGGACTTTTAATAAATAACATATAACTGTCTTACTGCAGGGCAAATTTACAAACAAAATGAATATTATATTATACTAGCCGACCGGGCAAACCACAAAAAAAAGAAAAAAATAGTTGAATAATTAATTAATTAATTAATAAATTAATGTTGACCGATTCTCAGACCTACCCGATATGCACACAAAATTTCATACAAATCGGTCAAGCCGTTTTGGAGGAGTATGGTAACTAACATTGTGACACGAGAGTTTTATATTTTGGAGGTATGAGGAACAGGGTGTAAAGTTCAAGTTCATCCTCCGTAGAAAAGGGAGGATCCTCCGACCAGACGGTTGTTGTGTCTGGCGGGCACTTGGCCCACCGGTTGATGTTGTGATGTTGTATGCGTGCTAGTTGCACGGTAAACTCCGCTTGCGAGATGCAGGATTTCGCGTGACGTCAGTTGACGCGTTGTTCTTATGTAGCGTTGTAGGTACCGCTACAGTACCTAGTAACAGATTCATAAGTATTTTACTTACACCACCTACTTTTTACCTTCCTAGATTCCGTTTTATGATTCCATGCAAAAACACGCTTTTCCTTTTACATAAATTTTAAATACAATATTAAATTTAAATAATAACAGCCGCACAGGTCGATCAATCAGGTTAGGCTACGCTTGCCCCGGTTGGTCTGTGGATGGGTGACCATCATTACATACCGAAACCCCTCCGTGCCTCGGAAAGCACGTTAAGCCGTTGGTCCCGGCTGTCATTCCTAGAACTTTGACAGTCGTTACGGGTCGTCAGAAG
>VKGM01006270.1:0-10417 GCA_007844875.1 Busseola fusca | reverse complement strand
TCACTTTTGGAGCGATTATTTCCGAAACTATTAACATTATCAAAAATTGATTTTAGTAAACCCCTATTCATTTTTAAATACCTATCCAACAATATATCACACGTTAGGGTCGAAATGAAAAAAAAAATCACTCCTCACTTTACGTGTAGGGGGGGTACCCTAATAAAACATTTTTTTCCACTTTTTATTTTTGCACTTTGTCGGCGTGATTGATATACGTATTGGTACCAAATTTCAGCTTTCTAGTGCTAACGGTCTCTGAGATTATCCGCGGACGGACAGACAGACAGACAGACAGACATGGCGAAACTATAAGGGTTCCTAGTTGACTACGGAACCCTAAAAATGAATCGCTGAATGTGTTGCTAAGCGAAAATCTCGAGAACAACGGAACCTAGGGTTGCCTCCTATTACATGGAAATTGAAGATAACAAAGGGATAATTCTCGTAATTTTAAGAACATTCAGTCTGTTCAGAAAATACTTCTAAATTCCCTACATTTTGACAAGCTTTTGACATTTGTTTGTCGCCGAGATGAGATTGCGACTAGATTTCGAACGTTTTGTTTTTTTTTTTTTGTTAATGATATAAACTAGTGCTTAACCGTGATCCCGCCTGATGGTAAGCAGTGATGCAATCGTTGATGGTAAAGCGCACTAGTTTATTATGAGCCTATTCACTCTAGCCTTACATAACATACATACATACATAATCAGCCTCCATTTAAAGTTGACGATCGCCGCTACCGCCTTACGTGAGTAGTGCCCTAGTACCGATAGAAAGACAGGACAAATACTTTGTATGGAAATATTGATTAAATTCTTCTATGGGAACCAACTGGTTAAACTAGCGAATGCTTGTAATGTGAGCAAAATATAATTGTAGATAAGGGAAACCATCCTATCCTACTATAACATAACATAATCAGTCGATGTTCCCACTGCTGGGACACAGGCCTCCAGTCTCATACTAAGCAGAGCTTGTGTTACGAGAACTAGACAACTGATAAACATACTTATATATTTCTAAATACATATATTATAGATAAATTACACCCAGACACAGAACAAATGATCGTGCTCATCACACAAACGTTTGTCCTGGGTGGGAATCGAACCCACGACATCCGGTATAGCAGTCAGGGTCACTCACCACTAGACCAACAGGCCAGTAAATGATCTTTCTATTCTATTAAGAAAAGTACAGAAGATAAAAATATTATTATAGTCCTGTCAAATTAATCAGTGCCTGACGTAATTTGACGTACTTTTAGTAGCCATATTTTTAATCGCGTCTGAACCATAGATTTAGCATGTTTTCCTATATCTATGGTCTGAACAGTCTATGGAGTATCTTAATTTGACAGGACTAAACTAAGATTTTATCTTCTGTCCTTTTCAGAATGAAATAGAAAGAAAAAGATGCACTGAAGTTAACTAATGGAAACCAAGTGAAAGGGTTTTAGAAAAAAAAAAAAAATTGATACGTCCCCAATTTGTGACATTAATTTAGCGACAATGTTCGTTCGATAAACTAGATTTTAATGAAGTTTTTTTACGCTCAAGGGCAAAATGGATGTACTAGCTACATAATAAAACACCACACCGCTGATATATAAAACATATAATATAGTTGTTGTTCTACCACTTGCGGCCCTTGCCCTTCTTCTTCTGCTGCTGTTTGCGCGACCACGCGCTGTCGGCTTGTTCGTCGACGCGCGGAGACTTGGCGGCCGACGCGGCTGCCTGAGGGGTTGCTTGCTGCTTGCTCATGTCGCTGGGGAAGTCATGGGGAGTTGTTAGCAAAGAGATAATATGGAAACATCGGTGGCTAAGTGGTAACGGCTCCGACTTACAAGCTATAGGTCGGACTTTACTTAAATCATCACCAATACTCTCAAAACGGTGAATAAAAACATCGTAAAGAAACTGGTATAGCCGGGCCGTGAATAGTTCGAAAGAGATACCGGGGTTCATGACGAATAGGAACATGGGTGGGTTTCAGTCAGTGGAAGTCTGACACGCCCTTCCGCTTCACCCAGCGGGAGAGGTCATTTGATGATTTCCCACACAACAAAAAAAAAAGGGAACTGGCATGTCCTAGTGCCAGTCATTCCATGACATGACATACATACACAATCAGCATATAATGCTCCCACTGCTGGGACACAGTCCTCCTCTTGGTGAGAGGGAGTGGAAGGGGAGTGGAGTGTGCCTAAAATTCCATGGTGTATATCATCCATTCACAGTTCTTTTACCTCTTGACAACAGCAATTAAAAAAAAATATATATATGACTCGAGACACGAGACAGTGATCCATATTCATGTTACTATACTTAAAAATTATGTTAGTAACCACAGATTCAAAATAATAAACAATAATGCTATAAAATAACTAAAATTAAAATGAAATAATCGGAATACGAACAATAAATTTCAATTTTTTTTTTTCAATTATTGCCAGGTCATTCTGATTTTGACAGACTTTAAAAAGGCAGCAACCTAATACCAACCTTATTGTTACGTCAATAAAGATCACTGTAATTTGACAGTGATGGAAAATTAGAGATAAAACAACTATGTACACATAATTTTGTCTTTATACTTACTATTGATCAGTAGCAGTGGTGGACATGCCCTGGCTGCCCTTGATGACGTCACGCCGTACGCCGCGACGTTTCCGATAAGCGGTACGTTCGTACTTGGGTAGCCATCTGTTGGTAAGAAAAAACATGTCAATTAGCAAAAACATGTTAATTAATTAGAGAACTTTTGGTTAAAGGCGTTAAATGTTGCAAGGGTTAAAATCTGAGGCCCGGAATCTTTGGGTATGCGGATGACAGCACAGTTGTAGAGATACCTGCCGTGTGCTCGGGCTAGTAGGGAACTAATCCGGTCCGAAAGGGGGGCTTTGGTTGAGCGTACGAATGTCGCACTTCAGGCAGTCTCCGAATGGGGCTAAGCCAATCTTGTGGCGTTTAACGCCGCCAAAATACAGGCGTGTCTGTTCACCGCAAAAAGGAGCCCTTTCACCTTGGCTCCTGCTTTTCAGAATGTGTCCTTGGAGTACTCCGACTGCCTTCAGCTTTTGGGAGTTGAAATATCCTCAAACCTAAACTTTGGGCGGTTCATTGAGTCCAAAGCCAAGATGGCTGCTAGGAAACTTGGCGTTCTTGCAAAGGTCCGGCGGTACTTCACACCAGGACAGCTTCTAATTTTGTACAAAGCACAAGTCCGATCGTGTGTGGAGTACTGCAGCCACATATGGGCTGGTGCTGCAAAATGCCACCTGGCTGCTTTGGACTCGGTGGAGAGGCGTGCGAAGAGGCTAATTGGTGATCCAGATTTGGTGAAGACCAAGCTCCAAAGCCTGGAGCACAGGCGTAGGGTAGCGAGCCTTTCGGTATTCTATAGGATGCATTTTGGAGAGTGTGCGCAGGAATTACATGACTTAATTCCGCCATCACCGTTCCATCATCGGACGACCCGTCGTACGGCGAGTATCCATCCTTACGTTGTTGACACTGCTACGATCCGGACGATGCGTTTCGCCTCGTCTTTTATACCGCGTACATCGAAGGACTGGAACAGTTTGTCTGCGGCGGTCTTCCCGTCTGATTACAATTTAAGTGTCTTCAAGGCTAGAGTGAATAGGCTCATAATAAACTAGTGCGCTTCACCATCAACGATTGCATCACTGCTTACCATCAGGCGGGATCGCGGTCAAGCACTAGTTTATAAAGATTAAAAAAAAAAAAACAATCCAAAAATCAGAGAAACTTTTCTTCTTTGTATACTGCCCGATTCAAACTCTATAACAAATGAAGGAGCATGGGTGGGTTTTAGTCAATATAAGTCTGACACGCCCTTCCGCTCCGTCCAGAGCGGGACAGGTCATTTAATGATTTCCAGTCCAAAAAAAAGTTTATAACTCCATCGGTTTAGGTAGTTAAATAAAAGTAACCAAAAAAAACCACGTGACTTAGTTAACAGACTAAACATAATACCAGTCACTTCAGTTGTCATGCTACGTCACAGCTGTACTCTTCAATTTAGGAACGTTATAATTCGTTATTAACGTTGCTTACGATGGAGTATAGTATCGGCGCCACTCGCTGCGCAGTAGCAACCACCGCGGCCACGTTTTTTTTTAGGGGGTGGGAAATCATCAAATGACCTCTCCCGCTCTGGGCGGAGCGGAAGGGCGTGTCAGACTTTTACTGACTAAAACCCACCCCTGTTCCTTCACCTGCCTATGCGCCCCAGGGACCCCGGTTGGATTTCGCAGATATTCCGGTAGGATTAAAACCCAATCTCTTTTTGTTACTCTGCCAGAAGAGATTATATTCATAACGAATGTACGTTGTTGTATGAAGCTCTGAATATAATATTATTGTTATACAAAGCTGTAAAAATTATTATTACGACGTCCCAAGACAGTTTTTATTCGGGAAACTATGATTTGAGAAGAGAAATCGAGTGGTTTTATACTTTGTTTATATACCTAGGTGTGATTTTATTGTGTAAAAAACACAATTGTTAAATAGCGTAATATGCCAAACAAACTTCAAACAATTATGTATTTGAAATCAAGCTTTTAATCCTTATTAATCAAAAAGCAAGAGATAACGTTCTCCCGTACGAAATCCTAGTATTTAAATTTTGCAAACTCTGATAATTCAAAAAACAAAAACCGGCAATTACGTTCGTAGCGTTCGCAACTGACAAATTAAATATTCTCCTCATGATGTAACGAATTAAATAAATCAAAATCGTTACCACCTGTCAGAGGACGTTCGCTCAATAAGTGCTCTTTAATGGAAGCGACGCGAACGAACCTAAATTGACGAAGCTGTTTTTTAATATTCCAATAATGCACGAATTTCGCGAAAGTATATCCTATCTCCGCGTCAAAATGTTTATTTTCGATTAATTAGCAAATATTATTGCTATCGTCGGTTTAATTAAAACACTATGCACCGCAGAATTGCTTCAGTGCTGCAGCCAAGACATCACAGCGATTTTTGCACAGCATAATTGTATGAAACAAATTTTAATATATTTTCATTCCTTCCTTATTTTCTATTCCAACCCTTATACACTAATGTTATTAACATTTCTTGGCAATCAGATAAGAGGTTTAGTGAGAACACATCGTAAACAAATTATCCCCTTAATAACTAGACATTCAGCTGATGTCTATGTTGTTGTGAGCGATAGATGTGTTGGCACATTATCAATGAGAATGACTTTAATCCATTCTCTAACAAAACTTATACGCAATTTTCTGACACCAGACTAAACAAAATTAGTTGCTTTAAGGGAGCATTTTAGTTCTCTAGTAACATGTAAACAATTTAGTGACAGGAAACAAATAGGCGCGCACGTAACTTGCTCGTCTATTTGATCAGCGGAGCCGCAAATATTTTTCGGTCGCAAATTTATAACACCGATTTGTTATAAAGTCAAACATACATAAACATGGTATTTTAATTAAATCTACCAATCAAAAAAACAACTTGCATTTTTATTGAACACTTTCTATTCAATTCACAAAGTATTTTTTTTTTTTTATATAAATTAATGCTTGACCGCGATCCCGCCTGATGGTAAGCAGTGATGCAATCAATGGTGGTAAAGCTAATGGTAAAGCTAAAATATTAATATTTCATATTGTTACTAAGAACTAATAAATAAAAATGTAATAAATTTACAATCTCAAAACTAGATAGAAACTAAGTAGGCAGATGCAATTTATTACTATGGAACAAAATCTCAAATAGTAAAATAACCGGCCAATAGCGTGTCGGGCCACGCTCAGTGTAGGGTTCCGTAGTTTCTCGTCCGTCACTATTAGTGTCCCCACTTAAGAGTTAAAAAAACTTTACAGCGCGAAGAAGCTCCCGTATTATGATAAATACCTTTTTATTATTTAATTTAAAAGATTTATTTTAAAAAATAATTTGGTAGTGGTCTCTCGTTGAACTCAGCGACAGTGGTGGGTCCAAAAGATTGGATTTTGTTTATTAAAATGTTAGTGAACTAAAGTAGACTAAACAAAATAAAATCATTTCCAAAATGTTTGTCGGCTGTGTAGCATAAACTTAGATAAGCTATCAAATTCACATAAATATGGTCAGTGGTTGACTATAAGCAATAAACATCACAGGTAAATAATATAGTTTATGTTAGAATAATGAACGTGTTTTATAAATTCAATAAATAAGCGCGGTTGATGCCCAATCAAACGTTGAAATGGTACAAACGTTGTTACAATGGGAGTGAATGAACTGCACGAGTGAACGAATGATAACCGACTGAACGATTTAGACTACAATAATGAGTGAAGCGCGAATGATACAAATCTGTATTGACATCTCAAGGTTTTTATTTTCCCAATTTCATTGCAATTTTTTTTTTTTTTTGTTAATACGTATTTCGGGATTCCAAAAGTTTTGCTGTATATTAAAATAATATACATGAATTCATATTTTCGAGTGCTATGTGTGAATATTCCCAAAGCTTTTATTTATAGATTTATTTATTTAAGCAACAGTTTATGAGTTTTATATAAGAATGGAAGAATATTTAATAATTTAATTCAAGTTTTAGTAACCCAACAAGAAATCATGTTAGAATTTTTTTTTCTGTATTCGTTTTAATGTTTGTGAATTGAAAGTTTATGCAATATATAAAATACCTATTCTTAATTAAAATTGAAATAAAAACATTTCAAGTTCATTCGACGTTTTATTTCATTGATTCCATTTTAAAATATTTGTTCGAAATTACTTACATTAATTTGGCTTTGGCAACACCGAAGTTAATAGACAATAAAATAATCTACAGATAAAATATGTAGAATGTCAGATCTTAAACATTAATTACATTATATAAATGTCTACTTAGTATACAGGTTGGTACGGACATGGACGCGGAACCTTATCATGTATTCAATGTAATAATTCTAAACCCCATTGAAAATTTTCCGTTGGTTAAAAACAAAATAAGCTGTCCCATATACTTTGACCGCGTAGGCATTGCAATTTTCTATGAACAGCTTATTTTTTTTTTAATAATCGACTATCAATTTCTACTCTATGGGGCAGAGTCATGTGCTGAGTCCATGGTAACCAGTAGCATATCGACGTCCCTGCCTTCCTGTATGTTTTACTAAAAATGCTTTTTGAGATCATACAGAATCTTTGGCATTGTCTGTTCTACTGTAAGGTGGCACATTCAATTCCCTACCGTTATTCGAATTAAAGTAAAATGCTGTCTGATTTCTTAACAACTACTATTATCCCTAAAATATAGCAATCAGCCAGAACTTATGGACTCTAGCGCCTTACAGAGACACACAGGCAATAAAATCTATGAGCCTATCATAAAGCATATTACATTAAACATTACATAAAATGGTCGGGCTTAGCACACTCAACGATCATGGCACGAAATAATAATATGTAATTTATCTAAAATATGTATGTATTTGGTTCGAAAGAGATACCGGGGCCCCTGGAACATAGGCAAGTGGAGGAACATGGGTGGGTTTTAGTCAGTAAAAGTCTGACACGCCCTTCCGCTCCGTCCAGAGCGGGAGAGGTAATTTTTTTTCCCATACACAAAAAAAGGGGCAAACTCAAAGAAGAAAGAAGCAGTAAGACAGTTGATGATTATTCCTGCATGTACTTTGCATGTACAGAACAACAACATACATATACACCGTGTATCTGACATCGACACACAAACGAGTACCATGGATCCAGTACATGATTCTGGACTCCCCGGTGGTGGAATTTTTCTTCGGCTTTCTACTAATTTAAAAAAAAAATATTTATCGTTTTCACTTCAGACAGTTCAAAATCGTTATTATTTTATAATCCAAGATACTAGAGTTCACGTCAAGGGTCAACGTTGACCCTTGAAATGAACTATAGTAAATCAGCTGAGCGGATTTTTTTTTTTTAAAGATATAAACCAGCGCTTGACCGCGATCCCGCCTGATGGTAAGCAGTGATGCAATCAATGGTGGTAAAGCGCACTAGTTTATTATTAGCCTATTCACTCTAGCCTTGAAGACACTTAAATTGTAATCAGACGGGAAGACCGCCGCAGGCAAATTGTTCCAATCCTTCGATGTACGCGGTATAAAAGACGAGGCGAAACGCTTCGTCCGGATCGTAGCAGTGTCAACAACGTAAGGGTGGATACTCGCCGTACGACGGGTCGTCCGATGATGGAACGGTGATGGCGGAATTAAGTCGTGTAATTCCTGCGCACACTCTCCAAAATGCAACCTATAGAATACCGAGAGGCTCGCTACCCTACGCCTGTGCTCCAGGCTTTGGAGATTGGTCTTCACCAGATCTGGATCACCAATTAGCCTCTTCGCACGCCTCTCCACTGAGTCCAAAGCAGCCAGGTGGCATTTTGCAGCACCAGCCCATATGTGGCTGCAGTACTCCACACACGATCGGACTTGTGCTTTATACAACATTAGAAGCTGTCCTGGTGTGAAGTACCGCCGGACCTTTGCAAGAACGCCAAGTTTCCTAGCAGCCATCTTGGCTTTGGACTCAATGAACCGCCCAAAGTTTAGGTTTGAGGATATTTCAACTCCCAAAAGCTGAAGGCGGTCGGAGTACTCCAAGGACACATTCTGAAAAGCAGGAGCGAAGGTGAACGGGCTCCTTTTTGCGGTGAACAGACACGCTTGTGTTTTGGCCAATTAAACTCCTCGAGTTAAATTGGCCTCAATTGTCATAATATAATCAGCCTATAATGTATAAGAGAACCAAAGTTGTGGACATAGCTCACAGAATAAGCAAACTGAAGTGGCAATGGGCCGGCCATATTAGCCGTAGAACCGAGAGTAGACGTGTTCTTGAGTGGAGACCGCGAATTGGCAAACGTAAGGTGGGACGCCCTCAGGCTAGGTGGAGCGACGATCTTCGCAGGATGGCTGGTAGCGGCTGGATGAGAGTTGCCGAAAATCGAGTTGAATGGCGTGCAATGGGAGAGGCCTATGTCCAGCAGTGAACTGCTATAGGCTGATGATGATGATGATAATGTTCTCACGGCAGGAACATTGGCCTCCTCTATGTAAGGGGCCAGTGTCCTCGCAGTGAGGAAAGTGCGAAGAGGAAAGTGGGCCGTAATCCACCACGCAGGCCCAGTAGTAGTTGGTACGAACGCCAGCAGGCCAAGCAGTGGACTGCTGATGTGACTGCTGGTGGCTGATGATGATGATGATAATGTTCTCACGGCAGGAACATTGGCCTCCTCTATGTAAGGGGCCAGTGTCCTCGCAGTGAGGAAAGTGCGAAGAGGAAAGTGGGCCGTAATCCACCACGCAGGCCCAGTAGTAGTTGGTACGGACGCCAGCAGGCCAAGCTGACCGAAACTGTCAAATTTTTCCAATCAATCTTGAATCTTAATGCTTTAGCACTAACGTGGAAAATCTGTTTGACATTTGACAGATAATCTGGCATCTTTACGGATTATTATCTGATGTCGCGTGTATTCAGAAGCCCAAACATCTTACCAAGTATCGTGTTACCCAGTAACTGGGTTACGGAGGTCAGATAAGCTGTCGCTCTATGTAACATATTGGTTTAGCTAGAACCGGTTGGACTGGAAGTCGACCCAACATAATAAGGAAACGGTCAGGCAGATTTTATATTTATTATTAAATTGCGACGAAGCCCAAAAATATTACATCAACTACTAGCTCCTGCCCGCGACTGCGTCTGCATGAAATTTACTGTCCCCGTAGCATCGCATCGCATCGACTGCCTGCGATAGTACTTTGTTTTCGCTTATCGTTCTTACTATATTTTTTTCTCTTTGCTCGTCCCCTTAGGGTCGTAGCGTGATGTTATAAAGCCCAGAACCTTCCTCAAGAACTGGGCTATCAAACGCAGAAAGAATTTTCCAAATCCGACTGGTTGTTCCGGAGATTACCCCCTACATACAAGCAAATTTTACCTCTTTATAATCTTCTATAACATAAAATGAATAGCTGAAAGTGTTGCTAAGCGCAAATCTCGAGAACAGCTGAACCGACCGGCCCTAGGGCCGTGGTTAGTTTGAAAGAGTAACCGGGGTCCCTGGGGCATAGGCAGGTGAAGGTACAGGGGTGGGTTTTAGTCATTAAAAGTCTGACACGCCCTTCCGCTCAGCCCAGAGCGGGAGAGGTCATTTGATGATTTCCCAACCCCCCAAAAAAAAAATTGACTTCGCTTATTCTTTGTTTACAATATTTCTTGAAGTACGTGTTTGGTTCTTACGGGGAGAAAACTTTCAAAAATTGCGTGAAACAGTAAAAATGCTACCTAATAACTTTTGACAGGACGAAATATGTCGGGGCAGCTCGTATTAGTATAGATGTTATGTTAGAAATGAGGATATGAAC
>VKGM01006265.1:2793-13101 GCA_007844875.1 Busseola fusca | reverse complement strand
TTTCAGATTTTTATAATTATGCATTTATAAGTACAAAATAAACACATTTAATAAATAATAACATAACATCACGAAACACTACCTCGCCCCGGTACTCCCCGGTATTTCCCAAGTAAGCGTGCAGGGGTAAGTAGTATACCACCTACACTCATTTCAATTTTGTTTTATTTTAAATGAGGCTTACAGACTAACAAACCAATAACATATTTTTTTTCTTCTAAAAAACAAAGAATGTAACATAAAAAATAGCTAATTTCAAGCCACCGTATGTATTAGGTATAGCAGTCCCATGTAATTAGGGCCATTGGATGCGACCCTACTGCCATCTACATCTACACTACTGAGAAACGAATGGCGAACCCTAATAGCACACTCTTTCGATCCCCAGATAGAACCCTCAAGTTCAGCAGGCACGCTGTTGACAACTAGACCTACGAGAATCATTATTTTCTCATCTTGTGAGAGAAATTTTGACCTCAGGGAAGCATATTGTTTGTTTCCTTTGATTTATTAATTCAATAAAACACCAGAAATACCTATAACGTAATATGTAATTATAAATAGCTACTTAAAGGGACTGAATAATTGGTTTGCATGTGCATAATTTGCGATCACTTTCTTCAGGAAAACTGAAATGTCCCACACCATCTTTAATTTGATGATGAATGGTGAGTTCCGTATTACCTATAAAAAGCGGTTTAGCAGACAGTTACGCCAGGCAAGCTATAGCGCCTTACATATAGAGTGCACGGGTAAGCAGGGTTCGATTCCTGCCTCGCATTTTGGATATTTCGCAGATGATTATGTTAGCTCGGACAGAAACTTAAGATAGAAATTAACATTCATACAGCAAAAGGTAGGTACAATTTGAGACTGAACTAAATATGAATCTTCAACATCAACGAGTAAGACACACCAAGTTACAGAGCGAATTGATTATTCGCTTAGAAATTAATACTTGGCTACCTTATACATTATGTATAAGCTGTATCTCTGTTTTCTTTTCCATAACATCTAATTATATTACCGTATACCTACTTATTGTCTTCATTATCTCATTGTGAGTGCGGTTAATTGGTACTTACCGTTGTATGCCCAAGCCTTGCCTTCCGTCAGTTCTTTGAAGAAAACCCCCAGTTCCTCCCAGCACGTGTGGTCGACCAAAATATGTATTCCATTAGTTATTTTGGGCCATACCACCGCCAAAAACGTCGGGTCATAAATATTGAACAAGTTATCAAACACTTCAGATTTCGCGGGCCGTTTCCCAAATCTACCTAAATCCTTTTTTGGGTTTTGGCGCGATTTTCCGCATTCAGCCAAAACTATGAACAATAGCACACAACACAATTTTAACTTGAACATTTTGTTAGCACATTATTATTCGTATTTCTATATCACGTATGTGCGTGCGTGCTCTGTAGACACACGTTAACTAATGTTCACTAACTGCTGCAAGTCGCCTCTCGTTTAGGTCTGTTTACAAGCAGTGAGTGCGAACTGTAGAGTTAATAAACACTATACTAACCTAACAGACTGCCACAGTCCGGGTGGTAGCTACAAGACGTTAGTTGTGGGAAGACAATTTAGAAGTCGCAAAATATTTAATTACCTACAGCCTTTATCGGGGTATTTACTCTCAATTTTGCGATAGGTGCTCGATTATTACTTTCTCTTTTAATCAAGATGTTATGGAGTCGTTATAACGGGGATTCAAAAGCAATTAGAACAATTACGTGGCGAGATAAACACCAAGCTTGATGGTTCTCAACAGGCGCACTGTAGGCCGACTTTGTAAGTGGATGGTAACTGCGGAACTTATCTTTTATGCATGTTATGGTCCATAGAATTAGATACACTATCATATGAACTTGATTTATAGAATATTTAGAATGCATGGCTCGTCTGTGAAGCAATTTAGTGAGAAAAATGTAAGGAGTTTGGGAGTACTTTTGCATACAGAGTTGTGCTGTGCAGCCACTGAACCCCACCTTGACTCAGGTTGGTTGCCTTTTGGTCACTAACCACAACCACCGACGAAGATCCCTTCACTAATTTGCCATTATGGCTTTTCTCGACAGCTTTGATGTCCAACAATATTACTGCATTTTAGTTGCATGTCTGTGTAATCCTACTTAAATCTGCTCAAAATGTCTGGTCAACCCGCCATGCATGGCGTGTCAGTGAAACCTCGTACACAACAAAATAGCGTTACTGCCTTCATGTTCCGGTCACACAAAACGACGATATTGTGTTAATTAAATGCAAATAAAAGGGAAATGCTCGCAACAATAACTTTCTTTCACTAGCGTCTATTAATTTCTTTAGGCGGAATTTAAATAAAACAGCAGTTTTAAATGTTAGTAATTACATTTATTACCTGTCAAAAAGACATTAGCTTACAATTATTTTATTCCATGTACTTAGTAAATACAATTAGCTAGATTTATTTCTTTATTTCTGATACTGCAAATCATGTCACTGTAGTAGAAGTCTCTGATAGGGCGCTCTTCACACTCACACACACGAACATAGGAGGACGACGCACGACACTGGATCTTATGTCTTAAAGAATACGGTTACATCTGCCGGAGTCGCTTGTTTGGCCGCTGGCCGTCGTTCATGAACCCACCCTGCTGAGAAGCAAACTATGATTATGATTAGATGATAGAACGTTTGAGTTTCTTGGTCGTGGATTCAAGTCGGTTTCAGTAAAGGGATCTACTGTTTCAGCCAAATAAAATAAGAATTCAAAATTTACTTAGAGCAAAAGAAAAAAAGCAGTATCCAGGCGAAAATAGAACACATCAGAGTCATAGAGAAGAGGATATGTACACAGAAGAAACGGAGACATCAGTTTTCATAAAGACTTGATGTGCCATATTTACGGTCGGGTACTGTATAGTCGAGCCAGTAAATACTATACTACACTAAGGTTGAATGTCACTTGCACGTCTTAAAACGATCTTCGTGAAGTTGACTGGGATAAAGCAATGATGAGCTCGACTATACAAATTATGTCCTATACATTTTATAATCTAATAATAAAAATTGTACCATTTGAATACATGCAACCAAACAGTAAAAGTAAAATAAGCATTTCCAACAAATTAATAGCAAGCTTATATATCTACGGGTAGTCGATTAGTTGAGTGTGTTTTTTAGTAAATATCGTTTATTTCCTATCAACAGCACTGTCTGTCATTAGAGATAGCCCTTTGGTTGTTTGTACGCACATGGCACATGTATAGGCGCGACATTACCTTGGACTTAACTGGTTTAATGTTTCTACAGGTAACTCTGAAAAGAATGCACAGAATGCGTTAATGCAAAGAGAATTGCAGAGATGGTGTGTATTCTGTTGCTCTTTCAGTGTCTCGTCATTGTACTGCATTTCTTTGCACATCTTTCTATGCACTCGTTTCTATGGAATGGATGTGAGCATGCAACGGAAAAAGCTTTCTTATAAATTATTGCAAAAAAATACAGTTCGTAAGATGTCAACGTAATAATTTGTTTACAGAGGGTAAAAATAAAAATACAATACATATTTCTGTTGACATCTACCACATGAAATCGACACTATGATACACCAAAGGTTCAACGGAAGCTCTGTACAGTCAATTTAAAAAGCAAGCCCTATGCAAACTGTTATGATTATATACCGTGGAATTTTAGTCGTTTTACAAAGAAAGCCCACTTAGTGTATTATCATTAGAAAAAAAAAAAATAAACAAAATCGACTTTAGAATAAATTAAAAAACGAAAATGTCATGCATTATTATTACGCATGACGTAGTTTGAACACCTTATATGCGAGCAGAGTCCGCGTCCAAGGGCACGCGGAATTGAGCGGCGACATCTTTACCAGAGACCAGAGTTCATTCACCCTAGCTCAAAAATTAATATATTTTAAATTTGACAAAAATCGGTTTTATTTTTACTAATGTTTAGTAGTCATTGGATAGATGAAGGGGCTGCCTTTGTAAGACTACTAAAATTCCACGGTGTATAAACATACAAAAACAAAAATCTAATATTTAGTCACATTTAGTTTAGACTAGAAGATGATCCAACCATGCTTAGTGTCGCTAACATGCCGCCGTAGTTTTAAACGCAGAAAACCAAAGATTGGAATCATGCATAGGGAGTAGTAAGCAAATGGAGGCTGCTGTGTGCAGGAGGCATTGTCGTAGAAATATGCGTCGAGTGAATTAAAGGTTAGAGATGAAGGCTACAGTTCTCTATAGCACATTGAAGACGAACTTGTGCTTGAACAAACTGTATTGGACAATAATATCAAGAGTTTTTCAATGAGGTTAGTTCACGAACAGAGCAAAAAGCCGCCACATAATTTCACAACTCGGACCCGCTAGCACCACACATCACTAAATGCATTTATCACTAAAGGTGTTTAAAATATCTTTTTGTCTTTGTCATCTTCAAACGTTTATCAGAATTAGAACAATGATTTAAATCCATTTAACAGGAAACATAAATCAAGTGATTTGTGGTACAAATTGTTGTTTTATTTCATGTTTTTTTCTTATATTCTCTCCATTGATTTACTACTCTGGTATTATTGTTAATGTGTGCTTACCGGGCGGCCCATGAAGCCCTGCGGCGGCATGTAGGTGTTGACGGGCGCGAAGCCCCCGCGCGGGAACGCGCCGCCGCGTCCGCCGAACCCTCCGCGTCCGCCGCGGGATCCTGAAGAAAAGTACATTATTAATCCTGTTGAGATTCTACCAAAGAAATAGTGATCAATAGTAGGTTGTTATACAAGGGGCTAAAATTACACACAATATACGAAGTAGTTTTACACCAGAGCTTTAGCTAGGGAGAAAATAGAAATCGTGTTATAATGGAGTACGATTGCAAGAAAATAAAATTGTCTTTTCCTTTTTCTTGTAAATTAGGGTCTCCATTCTCAATAGATGATGACATTTTCACTGTAAGTAAAATAAATTACGATCACGTATACGTTTGCAATTAGCGAAAAATTCTAAAGATTTCGCGCCAATGTTTTTGGTTTAATTTCTTCTGCGGCCGCAACACAATTGCACGCATTCTATTGTAGAGGTTGCCGGATTATGTTCCATTCTCAAAAATAATAAAATTTTGTTTTTTTAGGAAACAGTAATTCGAGTCTTTATTCATGATTATTCTACTTATGAATAAACGCTTTCTCGTTTGAGTAGACGTTTTGTAGGTAAGAATCAAAAGTTTTAAAAAATCCCCTAAGGGAAGATATGCTAATTTTTCCTCGCTCTAGTATGTTACAGTGACGGTCTTTTTGAGCAAGAGGAGTGAAAAAAATTCATAAATCGTTTGCAGCAATCCCTTTTTTTCTGGAGCCTCTTATAAGTTCAGTAAACGGAGCTGAGCTCCAACATTGAATACAAGTGTCCATGCAGTCACTAGAACAGCTAACTACGACAACAAGTATAATATAAGAAAAACAGACACCTCTGAAGTTACCTCTATAGTTGCCTCCCCTCGCGTTGAAGGAGCCGCCGCGAGCGCGGAAATTGTTAGCGCGGTTGCTGTTAGGGCTGGCGTTGGTGTTGCTGTTCGCGTTGTTGCGGTTCTGCTGCTGGTTCGGGTGCTGCCGCTTGTTCTGCGGGGCATGCAAGGAGTTGATCACATTTACGTCAATATTATGAATGAGGAATGACGAAGATGTCGTGAGGAAAGTTTTGAGTATTAATGTTGATGGCTATAAGACTAGGGGAAAGAAACAATGGATGGAGTGTGTGATGATGATATAATTATAAAAAGGGTGATTATCAGGATGGCAGGTAATAGAGGAGTATGGAAGAAACGTACATGTTGTGCCGACCCCAATAACATTGGTATAAGGGCACAAGAATTATGATGATTCTGAATCTCCTTTACTGTGTGAGGTTTTTCCATTTGGATTCATCTGTAAGACTATTACTGATTAAACACAACCAGCATGTTTAGGGCTACTACAATAACCCCAAGATATGCTGCTTTCTCTGTACTGCTTGTAATTTTGCATTATTATTATTGACTAAAATGCTTGTTTCAGTCTTAGCTTGAACTTAATGATAGAAACCCAAGGATCATCAGAGTCACGAGCCTAAATACTTTACATTCACACAAGATACCAAAGCGATTTTTATAGTACAAGTATTGATAGTAATTTTATCATGTAACATATTGTTATCGAAACCAAATGTTTCGTTTCTCAAAATTGCAATAATTTATTCACGAGAAAATCGCTTATGTATTTAGCGCAAGTGTAAGGTATTTAGGTTCGTAACAGCACACATACATAATAGAATACCTTGTTCACATTGGCGGCGTTATGCGCCTTCTGCTCGTCCTCGTCGCGGTACTTGGATACGGTGACCAGGAAGCCGTTAATGCGCAGCTCACGATCCAGCTTCAGCGCCTTATCCACGCAGTCCTTATCTTGGAATGTTACTCTCACTGTCGGGTAAGGAGAATGTTGTCGTTATGATATTTATTTAGACATCATCATCCACTTCATTCAATACTAGCTATCCCGCCATTTTGTCTGCGATCCAGGATGAAATACAGTCCAAGTCGTCACCTAAAAAGCTTCATTTTCGCATTTATAATATTAATTAGGCTTGAGGGAAAGAGAAGTCCACTTTGACTGTGCCGAACTATAAGTTCTATTCATGCATGTATATGGCAACCATGATGACGAAACATAGTAGTGCGCATTAATATTTGTTTATAAATAAACCTTTTTACAAAGTAAGCTGCTTAGATCTTGCTGGAAAACCGGAGACATGTACTTATGGTGTTTATTGTACTCTAAAAGTACGCCAATAATATTATTCAACCTTTGTATACTTTGTCGAGATAAGTAAAGACAGCCTCCCCTGTGTAAACCCCACGTGGCATTTTCCATCTAACCCCTAAATGCCGAGGGCGGGAACCGAAATCATTTCTCTATCCCCACTTTAGCGAAAAGGTAATAACGTTGCTTTTCCGCCTTTTTGCACAATAATTAATTCGCAAGTTGTCATATTGCCCTGCCAGTTACGCCACTGACATGTGGACACATTCATTCAAATTACACGGTAGACACCGTGCCATGTGGACACGGGGATATCCAGTGTTTTATTGACAAGCACTCGCCGAGCGTTACATTGTCCGCGTGTGCGATGACTAACGAAATGACAATCTTATCCCTATCAACCCAGTTTCGCTACACGAGACCAAGCTTCGTCATAGATCGATTTTATATTAGGTACATAGTTCAACAAATGTATAGCTAGATGAACGAAATCACCCCAAAGGAACGCCGACCCTCGAATTCGCAGACGTGGGGAGATGATAGCCTACATACATATAACAGAAATACGACTATGGGTCGCTTTGTGTCGATCTGTTTCGTTCGTTTTACAGGTTTTAGTATAATGGCACAGAAAGAACATATTAATTAAGTAATTTTCCTTCCTTAAAATTATAAAGTTTATGTGCGGGTCACGATTACGTTTTTAATTTCCCAGATTGTCAAGAAAACAATGAAACACCGGTCACTGAACTCCGATAAAATCTTTATTGTTTTTTAAAGATTCGCGTAACACCAAAGTTACGATCCGTCGCCGCGCGCCGGTTTGACAAGCTTACGCAGCTCATTCAAGTACATACCACTTTGTCCTTAGCCATTGGACCTTGAAAACTATCGTTAACTATAATATGGACAGTCAACATAACACGCGTTAAATTAATTGCCTTTGATGTATATTACTCTCAATTCATACATGACGGGTCAGATTAGTTTTATCAGACTATTGCAAAACTCGTATTTAGTAGTCTGATATAGACAATAATATAATATGGTAATTATCGCTTTTTAAATGTTATCAAGGACTTGTTTTTTAGAAAAGCTAATTATAAATTACATGAAGCTATCGTTGCAGCTAGACCGACGCGCGACGGACGTTAAAACGCGATAAGAGTTTGTAGCAACACCGTGTCCCCTCGGGTTAGGGAGCTAACCCCCTGTTAAGTAACGTTCCTCATTTACATATTCTACTCTGCACACAACATGGACGCCAATCGTATAATAAATCAATATATGAGGCATGCCGACGCCGTGATTTGCTCTTAACGCGTTCACGGGAAACGTCAATAAAGTCTCGATATAGGTACTATGTAGTACATTGCGTGGTATACCTTGGTGCGGTTTAAATAGGGGCTTATTAATGGTTAGGGGCGAACCCTCCTTGCTCTAAAGACAGGACGAGGTCTCAATAAGAATTTTACAAAAGATTACCTACTAGCGTGTGTACACTTCTAATCTTTTACGGTTTTCAATATACAGGTTTTTATTGTATAGAATATTTTGCAACAAAATAACAGGTGGCATAAATGTGGCAAGTTGCGTTGTGCATTCGTAACAATTGTGCGTAATGCGAGCGCGAGCAGTAGATCAATATTTTTTCTCCCTCGTCGCCCTTCACCCTTCTATCACACTCCCCTTCTGTTGGCGCTAATGCCGAAGCCGTTTTATTGTCCGACGAGGTCGATACCCCAGAGCACATTGTTTAGGCGGACACCGGATACTGGATTGGATGTTACTCGCGCACCCCCGATCGTAGCCTCGACATTTACAATGAATGGGCTCTGAGGAGTCTTATTATTATGAGTTGGTTTTGTATTTTTTTTAACGCCCTAAGATAATAATCCGTACAAGGTGGAATTACGCATTACGCTACTACGCCTACTGCGAAAACAACTGCAATTCTCGCTTTTCGGTATATGAGCTTAGTTAGAACTTAAACTTCTTGATGGATTTTTCAGCATTTTTTTCAGTATTTCTTGAAGCTCCTAGTATAAATATAAAAGACGACGACGAAGGAAGGACGGGTCTGAGCAGTTTCGCTCAACTGCCGTCTTCTGTCCTATTCACTCTACTTACGAGTGAATAGGCTCATAATAAACTAGTGCGCTTCACCATCAACGATTGCATCACTGCTTACCATCAGGCGGGATCGCGGTCAAGCACTAGTTTATAACAATTAAAAAAAAAAAACATACAATATTTCAACCGTGAAAAGCAGAGTGGGGCGCTAGAAATAAGGGACAAATTATAATGTTACTTACGTATTTTGTACTTGGTCTTGCTGAACTCATGTATGTGCGCCACGTCGCCGCACTGGGAGAACAGAAGCTTCACATACTCCGTGCTGGCCTCGTAGGGCACGCCTACCAGCACCGCGGTCTCGGCGCGCGACTCCACCGACACGGTGATCTTGCTGCCGTCAATCACCGTGCCCTCCTCGGACAGTGCCTGCGTTGAGCAACGGAGTTAGGGTTGGAAAAGAGATTTGTTTGTGTTGTGTGCGTTACAGTTGGGAATGTATTGTTAAGTAGATTGAAACATCCCATGTCCTATATAAAGCTTCCGACGACTTACTTTAATCGCCAATTACTCTCAACATGAAACAATTTGTTTGGCAATACGAGGAAATTTTCAAGAAAGTTGTATGGCGGTCATTTGAAACAACTGATAAAGAATGATGGTTGTGATTTGAAAATACTATGTATTTAAGTTAAGTTGATATTCAATTTGCTAAACAATCCATTTCCCTGGCTGTGCATGTAGAGATGTTGAGTAATGGGATGAGATCCATTTTTAAAATCCGTTTGTTGCAGTTGTATAAATTTCTTTTTGTGTACGTAATTGTGTATCAATGTAAATATCAAAAAGAAAGTTCTAGTAGCTTAGAAGATAGAAGAAGTAAATATGTGTATGCTTATCACGATACATTAGATCCGAGATTAATGATCATTGATCTCGGATCTAATGTATCGTGATAAGCATACTCGATCGAGTATCGATCTAAAATTGTTTGTTTAACTATGTGTACAAGATTTAAACAGTACACTTAGAACAAAAGCACTACACAGACAGTGTATTGGCTATCACAGTCTGTGCAGAATAAACTTTGCTACAATACGGCTATAACAAGGAGTAAAGATAAAAACTAATAAATAATTCCCGACTCTTGCATTCGACACACGCTTATGTAAAGACAAATAACACTCGTTTACATGAAATTCTTAGGATATAGCGATGAGACTACCTTGTGGTAATGTCTTGTAAGCTAATGTACCTAAACGGGAAATGTACAAATGTGCATGGTGTCGGAGGCTTTTACTATTGTATATTTTTAAGTATAAAGAATTGTAAGAGTATTAAAAGAGAAGAGAAAAGATAATATTGCTTATTAGCCTAAATTTCTAGCTTTGAGTGCGTTGAATGTTACCCACCCCAACTATTACAGATTATAAGAT
>VKGM01006263.1:1726-12362 GCA_007844875.1 Busseola fusca | reverse complement strand
CTATTGAAATAATATTTGAAACGACACGCGTTTTACTTGTGGTAACTAAGTGTACACATAGATAGTGAATGTGTACGGTGAACACGAGTAGTAATATCAACACATCACAAACACACACACACGCACATTTCCCAACTTCGCTAGTGTCTCAAACGGAACCGAAGGCTCATGCGCATACACACACATTTACAGCATGTTTGTAGTCTAGGTAACCACAAGAAAGACGCGGGTTGTGTGATATGATAAAAATACTATACGAGTAGTCAAACAGTTTCAGTAACATACTCCCAAAATTTCTATCGCAATGTTCTTCAACCTTTCTCAGAGCACGGCCCCTTAGTATTAAAAAAAATTCGCGACCCCCATCCCTCCGCTGCTTCTAACTCGAAATGTCAGTCTGCCACTTTGGGTTCCTTTTAGTTAAATAGAGAAATAGAATTCCACAATCAACCACTGAAAGTGCGAAGTTTTTGATTCCATTTGAAAACTTCTATAATTTTAAGGAAACGGCGACGCCCTTATTGAGGCTTGGCGACCCCTGGGGGGTCGCGACCCACATGTTGAAAAACACTGCCATAACGTAACTTTTTATTTTTCACTTTATTCTTGTGCTATCTCTGTCACTATAAGGTGAATTTATGCGACAGAAAGACTTTTGAGAACATTTAAAAGTTAAGAGCTGTTTGAAAATCTGTTTGTTTGATGTCATACAACAAATTTATTCAGTTGATATGTTCTTCTTTTTACCTTTGAAAATAAATTCTCACCTCCAATAGATCAGGTAGTGCGAAGGTAACATTAAGAGGCTTCATCATTTTGCTCTTGTAGTTGTGTTCCAGTAGCAATGGAGTGTATAAGATGTTCTTCCATTGACGACTCAGGACTATAACACCCTGGAATAGAACATAATAAGTCATAGTTGGTGCAAAGGACGGTTTTACCATGAAGAAGGAGGATGGGATCACCGTCGAATTCCACCGATAAACATTGGGATAACAAGCTACTTAAAGACCGCGAAGATATTTTAAACATATTAAGAAGAAGATAGATATTGAAGATATTTTTTTTTTGACGACGAAATTGACTGCAGCGTTGCGAGTCGCGGGTTCAATTCCCGCACGCAAATATTTGTATGGCCACGACACAGGAGAAATTTCTAGTGTGGGGCAACGTTTTTTTTTTTGTGATATAAACTAGTGCTTGACAGCGATCCCACCTGATGGTAAGCAGTGTTGCAATCGTTGATGGTAAAGCTGTAATCAGCTAAAATTGTAATGAGACGGGATGATTGAATTTCATTCCCAATTACTTCAAATCCAGGAAGAAAATAAAAGTTCTAAAGGTACTCCAGTTTCATTGTGTTACTTTACCTGTCTCAAAGTAGACAATGACGGTAGATGTCTCTCAGCGAGATCTGCCTGTACGGCGGCAGCGTCCGCTTGCAGTGCGTACCGCAGTAGCACTGCACATAGTTGTAGCGATGGCTCCTCTCGCAACTGCTTAGCCATCGGCGTGTGACGGCCGTAGCGACTCTGTCAGAAGGAAAAAAGGTTTTAGTTTTTTTCTAGTCTCAAGTCTGCGCCGGTCATAACGAGTCAACGCATAACCGTTCATTTGCCAAAAATGTAAGCAAATATGAATTAATGTAAAATACCTATATTTCCTACATCATCATGCTGTCATTAGTAGATCTTTGACAGTCGTTACGGGTCGTCAGAAGCCCGAAAGTCTGACAACCAGTCTCACCAAGGGGTATCGTATTACCCAGTAACTGGGTTATGGAGGTCAGATAGGCAGTCGCTCCATATAAAATACTGGTATTCAGCTGCATCCGGTTAGACTGGAAGCCGACCCCAACATAGTTGGGAAAAGGCTAGGCAGATGACCTTTATTTCCTACACAATAAAGTGCAGTTTACGCTACAACTCCAAATATTTTTGCAACTTTTTCAATAGCGCTAGGTCACTCTGAAATCAACTTAATTTTTATTGATATAAGGTTTTTTTTTTCAAAATCTATGAATACAAATCAATCTACCTACAAAATGTAATCTCCTGAAACCGTTTTCTTGCAGCGACAAAAGTTTAAGGCTGTCCTTACAACTCATAATAAAAAATCCACCCTGTATTCATGTATCACTTTAGAGACCTATTTATTACCTTGGGCAGAGTGTGATGCGGAGCCAGGTCTAACGCAGCCGCCATCAGACTAGCGGCGGTGGCGGTGAGGCGTCTGGCGTAGGCGCGGTACAACGCGACCACGCGGATGCCGAGCCGATTGCAAGGGTTCATCCAGGCGTTGATGGCTGGAGAAGCAGTGCTTAGCAGGTTCCAGTCTAGCCTTAAATTGTATTGGAACGAGTTAAAGCACAGCACTAAGCGGTCATCATGTCTAATAAGGTAATTAAATCCAGTAAGTTTTGATGGGTCAATTTAGTGTTTTGGGTGGAAGAAATTGTAAGTAGTAGAGGTAAGGGGGTAGAGTAGGGGGATTGTTGTTGTTGTATGTTGTGTGTAGTGTATTGTGTAGTAGTGTAGTGTTGTATATTTGTTGTAGTATTATAGTAGTAGTTGGTTGTAGTAATTGTTGTAGAAGTGTATTGTAGTTTTAGTTGTGTCTAGTTGTCTGGATTTTTTTTTGAACTAAGCATTTTGGTGCAGCCGCGAGGCACACTCTCCGCTTACATCGGTCTTCATACTTACTATTTGATTTTTATTGTTATTATCTGATGTATGTATCTGATATATTGTGTGTCTAGTGGTCTGTGCTAGATAAATGTATTTTCTTTCTTTCTTTTTAAATCATAATAACTTTAAATTGTGATACTCTGCGAAAAACAGGCATTTACAGTGTGTATGTGCGTTTGTTTTTTTTCTAAATCAGTAGTCTTTATTCAAATGAGGCTGAATCAGCACTTATCGAACGTCAAAATCACATAAAATAGTCCACCAAAATGCCCGCCTTCACCACTCCTTAGTGCTGTCGCTGGGGAGAAGTGGCGCCACAAACACCCTAGCACCACAACTGACTACGAATCTGTGCAGTTCAAAAAACTTGCTTTTATATAATAGTAGGCATGCAAATCAGTTAACATAACGAATTAAGATACTTTATAGACAGTTGTAAACGTAATTAAAACAGTCAGGCGGCTAATTTGACAGGATTAAACTAATATTTATCTTCTGTTCTTTTTTAGGGTTCCACAGTCAACTAGGAACCCTTATAGTTTCGCCATGTCTGTCTGTCTGTCTGTCTGTCCGTCCGTCCGCGGATAATCTCCGTGACCGTTAGCACTAGAAAGCTGAAATTTGGTACCAATATGTATATCAATCACGCCGACAAAGTGGTAATAAAAAGTGGAAAAAAATGTTTTATTAGGGTACCTCCCCTACACGTAAAGTGGGGAGTGATTTTTTTTTTTCATTTCAACCCTAACGTGTGATATATTGTTGGATAGGTATTTAAAAATGAATAGGGGTTTACTGAAATGATTTTGAAATAATGTTAATGTTTTCAGAAATCGCTCCAAAAATTAAAATAAAATGTGTCCCCCAAAAATGTGTGTAAAAGAGCATTGAGCATAAATTTAGTTTAGTTTGTGAACAAGGGAATCGCTGCCACTATCAATCTCAATTTAAAGGATATTGATAATAATCCAATGCTCCATATGTTCGAAAAATGTATCTGCTCAACTACGTAAATAACGCAATGAATGCTGTTAAACTGTCAAACTGTAAACCCTACTGGCAGTGTGTTACGGAAGTACCACACTGGTCATTATAATAAAGTAACATCCACGGATACTTTACCTGGTATAGTCAATCTTCTTCGTAATAGGTGTCCTCGGAGGCGCGGCAAAGTTGAACCACACAACCTTCAAATCGATAGCACACGACGACGTATTCCCATTATCCTTCAAAGGCACCACAGTAGTAGTGCTGTCGTTATTCGAAGGCTCATCAGGCCCAGGAGTTGTAGGCTCTGGTGGGGGTGGAACGGGAGGCGGCTGAGCATTTCCAAGGTTAGGAGTACTGGGTTTGGAGCTCGAATCTCTTTTTCGAAAGAGATCTTCAATCCCTGAAGTCCTGCTTTTGGTTGTCCTTTCCTTATCTGGCTTCGACTCTTCAGCAGACTTGACAGATTCCCTACAGCTCTCATTATCAGGTCTGAGTGGTTTCTTGTCTTCAGTCTGTGTTTGTGGTTTGTGAGATTGTGAATGCTTGGCGACTTTTATTGAGATGCCTTCTAGACCACATTCGAACATTATGAAGCCTATAGGATTGTCCTTCTGTGCATCAGCTGGTGTTCCATTCTGGCAACACTGAGAAAATAATAACGTCATTACATAAATTATTTAAAAATCGACCTTATAGCTCCGGCCATAGGACTTAAACTACAGTGAACTTACCATAGACTCGCATCCTTTAGCACAGGAGTCAACTCGAATGAACTTGAAAGACACTTTGGAATGTTGGCACGGTATGCCTGTGATGGTTACGTCCTTCAGTTGTGAGGACTCGTTGCGTATACGACGCAGTTGACCGTGTACTTTGCCTGAAAACATGAACGAGTTAATTAAGTCAATGAATTGTGGGAACCCATATTCAATTATGACTGACAAATACATTAGCATCCTTTTAAGAAATACTGATGATAATTACTGAAATATAAAAAAGTTCTACTATGGGAATACCAATGAAATATCGAATAAATCTGATATAAATTTATGACACACATCCTTCTTATTCGACATTGCAGACTTGTACCGACACTAGAAGTTATTTATATTATCAGTACTATTATTCAAAGTCAGCTTTAGTATTTGTGTAGGTACTCACCAACATTTAGCGTAATAGTGGTATCCTCGCACTGCTGCTGCGACGCTTCTATATAAACTGGCTCTCCTCTCTCCGGTCCTCGTCTCTTTCCAGAAGGCTGCGCCGAAATCAACGCACGAGGACCTTTCATTATACCGAACGACTTCTTACTACCCAGAGCCCGTAACGTAGGTCTGTAGTACAACTGCACAGACTCCAAATTCTTCCTAGTACTCACGTATTTCGCTATAATATTCTCTATAGATACCCCGAATAAGGATACGCAAGTCAAGTCCTGGATGTTGTCTAAGGCTGAGAAGGATATCATATCTTCGACCACTGAGGATTGTATGAAGATCATGTTGACTTTAGGAATGGTTACCGTCGCTTGTAATGACTCTAGAATGCTCTCTTCGTAGACGTTTGAATGTGGTATCGTGGCCAGTTTACATTTGTCGTCCTTATCTGTAACCAAGTTAGATTGGCTACGGTCTTGCATCTGTGGCAGCCAGTTCTGGACGTACTGCTTTTGTTTCAACACATTTGCGCTGGACACAGATGAAATACAAAGCAAACGCAAGTGATTGATCACCGTAATCGGATGTATGTTAGCTAAAACTGGAGTTAGAGACTCGACGAACTTCTGAGTACTTTCCAGGACTAGAGGTGTCAACATTATATCGATTTCGCCTCGAAGTTTGATGAATAACCCACTTTTAGAGTCACTTGTGGTGGTGACCGTCGATGTGGTACTCTTTTCTGTAGTATTCTCTTGACTGTCTTGCACAGTCTGCTGAACATCCCACCACCCTTGCGGGTAAGGATGAGCTTTGACTTGAGAGTTAAAATGCGGAGGTAAATTGGAGTAAGGACCATGCTGGTTCTGATTATTATGATCTTTCTTTGACACCAATCTGAGGACATTTACCTTTCCGAGCGGTTCGAAGCTAGGTAGATACTTCTGTCCGACATAAACTAAGGTTCCATCATCAGCTCTTTTGAATAGCGGTAACGTGAACACGTCACTGCCACTAGGTAGAGAGCAGGAAGACCAGTTAGGGCACTTGTACTGAGGTAAATTGTGCATATAGCTGGCCATTAGGAGAGGCGAATCTACTATAGGCTTGTTAGTCTGCATGTGAAGGTTGACCAGCGTCATGTCTTCCTGCGAAGAGATCGCGGAGATAAAGGAGGTTGAAGACACAGAACCGCTTTCTGAATCCGGTTGAACGCCTGTGCTTAAATTGCTTATTGTGTCCGGAATATCTACCGTCTCTGATTTAGGCGCGGAATTAGTCCATTTTTCGGTGGTTATGTCGTTAATGCCGAAGGAACTTTTATCTCTATGATTGCTATGGCGACTGCCAAATGAATGCTTTAAGCTTGAAGACCGGCTTGGGAACATGTCTTCATCAGCTGAGAAGAAAGCTTCAGAATGATTTTCACTTGTTATAGACATAGTTCGTTGGACTTCTTGGTTAAGACTCTCTTCCGGTGGTACTTGTGAGTTTAAGGAATAATGCGATTCTGAGACAGCAACGCTCCTCACGGGCACTTTAGGTACAACAAAGGTATCAGCGTCTCCTGGAGCTGGTTTCTTCCCCGTTACACTAGCATTGTCTTTAACCCCACAACTCAAGGCTAACTTTGAATCTGAAACACTGCTCTCCATCTGAGGAACGTTCAGAATACTCTTGTTCAATTTTGAATCGCTGTCAATTTTAGAGTTTCCTAACGGCACGGATGAATCTACTAGTCGAGCATACGGGACATCGCTTTTAGTGCTGGATACTAATAAGTTGTTACTTCCTTTGCTCATACTAGTGTAAGAGAATCTTCTAGTAAGACTTCTACGTTCCGCACTTTGTGGGGATTTGTTCAAATTTTGAGGTAGCGGAGACGGTATTAAAGTGGCCACATTCGTTGGCTGTAAGCACACGTTCAAGCTATTGTATGGCGGTGTATGGAACACCAGCTGTCCAGCGTGCAATAGACTCTGTCCGTAACCATACTCTCCCGGCGTCGTCTCTATGATATTAAACATAGCCACATTGATCCCTTCATTCAGGTCGTTGGGATTTGGCTTCAAGAAGTTAGGGCCGTTTCTATTAGATCCGAAGAACGCACAGCCTCCGGTACAACCGCACTGTGAACTCTTCCCTTCAACCGGCCACAGGAACCAAAGTCTTTTCGTCTTATCATCGTGAAGTTTTAAGAACTTCTGTTGTACTAAGTGAAGGTTTTTCGGTGTTTGGGGCAGTGATGAAGCAGCCTCGATCAATAGAGGTCCTAAGGCGACAGATCCAACACCAACCCAGTTATCACTTTCAGGCGGTTTGTTCTGACTAGCGCTACTCCCATTTGAATGATGATGAGAATTTGTTTGCATGTTTGTTTGTGTGTAGAGAGCTAGTTTTATATTCGGCAGCAAGCCAGTCACGCCTGTACCGCAACCCGAGCCGTGTAAATTACAAAAGCTCAGTCTGACCGGAGATATCCACGATTGAAGTGTAGTGTTCGAGTCTGCGATATAAACGTCAATGAGATCGATCGCGACTCGGATCATCTTGTATTTGATTTCATTTGCTGTTGGACACCGGTACTTCAAAGTGAGGTCCGTTTCCTGACACATTACATTGTTCATCCCGTGATGGCATTGTCTAGCTGGGTTAGGCGGCACTAATTCGTTTTCGCTATCGCAAATGAGAAGCAAGAATGTCTCTAAAGACGATATAATTTGGTACAGTTGGGGTAAGGTCAGGCGCCCAGTTAGTTGACCTAGATGAAGTTCCATCATCCACGCATACTCTACAGTATCCTCTTCGACAGTTCGGTTGGTATCACTGAAGAAACCGTTACCTCGTAGTTGGAAGGACGAGAGCATCAAGTGACCTTGATACAAGGCCCCCGAGTTTGTGGGGTTGGATCGTGACAAGTTATTAGCAGACACTAATATTGAAGGGCTCAATAGAAGTTGCAATTTGGTCTCTCTAAAGCTTTTGTCCATTTCAAACCCAAATCGTTCTATCAGCACGACTGGGCAAGGTGGTTCGCTTTCACTACAATTCTTAACTAAGTGCGCTTGTATGTCATGGATTATGATCGACACGGTCACGTCCAGGGGTCTGTAGTGTCGCGGGTCAAAAGGCACCTTGCTTGAATCTGTGGAGTCGTCCATTGATATCTCAGTATGTTGATTAACACTACTTTTATCATTCACTTTTGTATTGTCACTGGACCAATAAAAAGGGTCCGCAGTTGGGGATTTCTGCATGTCAGTAAATGTTTGGTCTTCGCCAAAGATATTTTCTAGTAAATTCATAAAGCTTGTAATAATAGTTCCATAGGCCAGTAGGATGGAAGGTCCCACTTCCAGTTCTACACTTACTTTGTCGGGTGGTAACGAAGTTCTGTCAAACTTGTTTCCGTCCATGGTCCAGTTAATTTGAGGCTGTTTCCTCATCCTTGGTATTCTCATCGGCGACAACAAAATTTCTTCTTTCTCTGGTGTAGTTATGTCTGCTTGAGGCTCTGGGCCCAAAGGTGGAATGGGATGATAATTGTATCTTACACTTAGGGCTACAATCGGCACAGACCAACAGTCCACCCAACCCTGAGATTTAACGCATTTTCTTCTCCATTTGGAAGCTTTTAGTCTGCAGGGGACCAACTTCATGTTCTTGTCCAGAGATAGTAGAAGTAACTTGGACGTGTTTACTTCTGGCAAGAAGAGACTCATGTCGACAGCTTCTCCTTGAACCCAGATCTTTAGAGGGATGAAATCTGGCAAGAAATCAACGAACGGCAAATCAAAGGAGACATCGAGGAGATCGCCACAAAACGCGACGTGGTTATTCTCCTGGTTAGTAGAACTGCAGTCTATCCAATTGTACTGATTGCTCACCGTCACCACTTCACATTCTTTAAGCAGCAGTGATATTTTCCAAGTATAAGGAACAAAGTGTAAAATATCGGGCCGCGCTTTCGTGGACCAATCATTAATGAGATCTTGAAAGAAATCGATATGTGTGTAGACGAGATGTGTTGTGGCCTTACATCCTGTCAAACTTAACTGCCAGCATTGGTGGTGGTTCCACACAAGAGGATAGTGGCATTTGATTGTGTACTCCAATGTTTCACTTTCTGCCAAGCTTCTGTACTGAAGACTCGTTGTGGCTTCCAAATGTAAAAGCTGCCCTGTAATTTTAGTTGTATAGCCATCTTGGAACACGATCCATGGGAGTGTTACCTCCAGGTATGAACCAGCACCAATATTGATATGCACCGCATTCGTTTCTTTATTTTTCGTAAACAAAATATCTATTGTAGCTTCGTTTAAAGTTGACAGTCTAATATCAAACGACTGTGTTTGTCTTATGTCTCCAGGTTTTGGTTGTGGCGTTACTTCTAAGTTTTTATAATTCGGTGGGAAGAAGAACCTGAATAGATGGTCTCTTTGCCTGTCTGCCCAGGGCCCATAGCTGAAGTCTGTTCCTTTGCCACATTTGATGTCCACACCCCATATTGGAGGTGCTGACTCTACAATATCCCCATTGGCTAGCTGTAGAAGGACAGGTTGTTCCGGCACTATGCCTGGTTCATCCATATAGAAGTATACTTCGATATAGTTGGAGCTCATGACGACGAACCCCTCCCCCATGTACCGCGGGGGTTCATCGACCATCGATGTGTAGTTAGGACTGGGAGCCAGCATCACTTTACAATTCTCTGCTTTTGCTTTGACAAAGTGCATTAAGTGGTCCAGACTTGAGGCGGGAGGTTTTGTACTATACACTAAGTGGGACTCCTCAACGCTTATTGACAAAGTCGTTGGGACTAATCTGTTACCGAAAACTACTCTACCGGAGCAGATATCGATTTTAATGACGGGGATGAGGTCTCGCCACGTCCGTGCCATGGCTGCCTCCGACCTGACCGTCTCCTGCGCCCGCCTCCGCTTCTCATTAGCATCGTTCATAGCTTTATCTCGATCGGTACAATCATTATCATTCTGTTCCTTGATCACAGGCTCGATACCGAATATTTTCTCAAGTTCGTTGTATAAGTCGCAGCGATTATAGAAATGTAGCTCGAAGCCGTTTAGCATGATTGACAGCCGCGTGTCCGAGTGCGATAAGTCTGAGAAAAACAAAACGGGACCTAAATCATTGGTACGTAGTATTGACACTGATCATTTTCCTATAATACAAGGATGGATGGTACACATTGAAAACAATATATATTTAGTACACGCGCAAATGAGTCATTATTCTGTTACGTCGACCAGGTTGCCTTGTTGTATTGCTAATTAGATGAAACCTTATAAAGTGCCAATTAGATTAATGTTATGCTCAGAAAATTATAAGGATGGTTTGACACTTAAACAAACCTTTTTTAAAGTCTGTTCGACCGATTTTGACTTCTATTCCGTTGGCATAAGGATGGCATTAAAATCAATAAAGTGGTTACTTCTCATCCATACTACAATACCAACTATTAATTGCAGCTGCCGTTTGTTATGCCACTGGTAGCGGTATCTACAATGCCACGTGCGAACAACGCGTCATACCGACGTCACGCAAATCCTGCATCTCGCAAGCAGAGTTTACCGCGCAATTAGCACACATACAACTTCCCAACATCAACCATTGGGCAAGTGCCCGCCAGACACGACACCCGTCTGGTCGGAGGATCCTCCCTTTTCTATGGAGGATGAGTGAGCTTTACACCCTGTTCCTCATACCTCTAAACCATCAACGTAATAGAAGCCAAAATCGGTTGAACGGACTGTAAACAAGGTTAATTTAAAAGTCTAATAT
>VKGM01006246.1:0-11917 GCA_007844875.1 Busseola fusca | reverse complement strand
TGACTGCTATTAGTATTATTTTTTTTTTTTTTTTTTTTTATTAATATTATCTTAAATAGGAAAAACAAAATTTTTATCAGCCTAGGGTGATTTAGGTACAGTCACAGCAGCAACGCGGCACAAGCGGCACGCAACATCAACAACGTTTACGGAGGTAACACTACAAACCAACGCACCACCTGTTATTGGTGTGCTCGCTTCCGTTCTGGGAATTTCGACCTAAAAAATGAACCTCGCGGTCGTCTGAAGACTTTGGTCGACAATGACGATTGTGGAAGCTGATGATACACAATCTACGGCTGAATTAGCAGCAGCTTTCCAGGTTAACGTCAAAACAATATTGGTCCATTTGCGTCAAATTGGCAAGGTAAAAAAGCTTGACAAATGGGTGCCCTACGAACTCAATGATCGCCAGCGCGAAGTACGCGTCGAGACGTGTCTTGCACTGCTCAACAGACACACAAATGAAGCAATTTTGAATCGCATTGTTACCTGCGATGAAAAAAAAAATGGATTCTGTTTGATAACCGCAAGCGCTCAGCAAGTTAGTTGGATCCTGGTTTAGCACCTAAACAATGCCCTAAACGAAAACTTACCCCTAGAAAAGTGATAGTCGCTGTTTGGTGGTCTAGCGTCGGTGTGATTCATCACAGCTTCTTGCCAAATGGGATGAACATTACTGCAAATGTGTACTGTGAAGAACTGAACACAATGATGGAGATGCTGGCAGATCTCCAACCAGCATTGGTCAATCGCTCCTCTCCGCTGCTCCTGCAAGACAACGCGCGACCTCATATTGCACAGCAGACGGTCACCAAGTTGCAAGAAATGGGGTTGGAAGCTCTCCGTCATCCGCCCTACTCACCAGAGCTTGCGCCTACAGACTACTACTTTTTCCAGAATTTGGATAACTTCTTGGCGGGAAAAAAAATCAATACCCGAGAGGCAGTACAAAATGCCTTTGAAGAATTTGTTGCCTTCCGTCCAGCATCAATAAAACTGCCACTGCGTTGGCAAAGATGCATTGATTACATGGGTGATTACTTCGATTAATACAAATAAAAAATACATGAAAAAAATCGTTTAAATTTTTTCATATAAAACGGCAATTTCATAGGTAAAGGCCTAATATTTGGTTAAATATGATATTAAATGTTATAGTTAAGAAATTCTAGAACACTGTAATATGCTTTTCCTTCAAGCAGTATTTTTAATTTATTTTTTAATAGGCGGACATTAAGCTCCTTTCAACTACTTGGGAGTTTATTGAAAATTTTAGGGGCCATACAGGAAACAATTTTTGTGCATTAATATTGTTTTAGATCTATGTATACTGAGAACACTGTCATCGCGTCTGCTATGCTTGCGAACGACTACTTCTGTTTGACGTGGAAATAAATGTCGATTAGATTTTTTTTTTTTAATGTTATAAACTAGTGCTTGACCGCGATCCCGCCTGATGGTAAGCAGTGATGCAATCAATGGTGGTAAAGCGCACTAGTTTATTATTAGCCTATTCACTCTAGCCTTGAAGACACTTAAATTGTAATCAGACGGGAAGACCGCCGCAGGCAAACTGTTCCAGTCCCTCGATGTACGCGGTATAAAAGACGAGGCGAAACGCTTCGTCCGGATCGTAGCAGTGTCAACAACGTAAGGGTGGATACTCGCCGTACGACGGGTCGTCCGATGAAGGAACGGTGATGGCGGAATTAAGTCACCTAGTTGATACTAGGACAGAACAATTTTAGAAGTAAACATAATTATGTAAAACAAAATTTCGAACTTTTGGACATTACGGTTACTGAAGTTTATATATAGCAAAACTGTTATGGATAATTATTTTCGGGCAAACAATTGGCGCAGTAGCGTTTTTACACTCTTACTTTTTCTACGGAACTCATAGTTTTCTCCATCTCTATCCTACTCCATCACTCCAAAGGCAAAACATATATTTGTTAAGATGGAAATACAGTTTCTCACCTGTGGCCGAAATGAATATGCATCGCCGCCCTGTTTAGAGCTGCGTAACGGAAGTTCTTAGTCCTATTGTTGCCTGTATTGGTTCCCGACGAGTTGAATATGGTGCGATCGAAGTAATTATACAGGGAGTCCTGGGCACCACTGAACTCCTTTGTACGGATACAGTTAAGGAAACTGAGAAAATGCTGAAAAAAACACATTACTACAGATAAAAACTAGGGCTATGTAAAATGTAGGCTAATAAGTTTGGACATTACATTTTAATCATACTCCTTGTTTTAATTATTACTAGTACATAAAGTTTGACTGCACTCATTACAATTATTTTGGTAACTTACAATATCAGCATATTCAGGTATATCATTAATTATTTGTATAATTGTCTTCTGTAACTGTTTGGGTGGCATTGCTTTGTTCTCATTAATTTGTAACAAATTAGCTTGTTGTGCTGTAAATAGTTCCGCTTGCTTTCTTGACCACTGGCATTCTTCAAAACTGCTGGAATAAATAAATAAAATAAAATTCATCAAAAGCAGCAGTTTCAGGAACAGTTTTAAATGTGAAAATGTCTAAATAGAAACAGTATAACTCAATTTTGTGAACAATACTAATTTTTTAAGCTTACTTGTCTCTGTCTATTATATTCATTCGCATTGACAACTCCAATGGTTTTGATTCGTCAGGTACTGGTGATGTGGATGTGGTTTGATGCTCCATATTGTTTAATTTCTGAAATATAAAGCTTCAAGGTAAATCAACTGGACAAAGGGGAACATTAAATAAAAGATAATCTATCATTAGTATGTTACCTCCTTGCTTAACGATCTCATCATCAAGCCAGGCCTGCCTCTCTGATAATACAGACAAAATGACTTGTACAATGATACCACTTGCACAAAAGTTAATCTATCTAAGTGTAATAATATTCTTCTTAAATATAGTCCTGAAAGTTAAGATTGGAACCCAAATTATTATATAATGTTAGTGTTACAATATAAAGCTAAATAAGTATAACTAAAATATGTTTTTACCTAATACACTATATCTAGCCATGATACAAGGATTAGACTCGATCATCAGCTTGTCGATTGTTGAAGTAACACAGTCCATCAGAGCACTCACTCCGTTAACATTTATATTCTGGAGACGCACACAAAAGTTTTGTAGGTGGACACTCAGTAGATTATAACGCCCATCAGTAAGTAAGGCCTCCAATTCTTTAAACTCCATATCAGGACACTATAACAACACAATATTTTCAGCAATGTATCAGCTTAATTAATGATAGGTCTAGCTATTACTTTTTTCATAAATATTGTTCTTATTTGAATTTTTTTATGTACATATTGCAATTAGTAAGTACCTGAATTAATTTCAGGGCAAGCATACAGAAGTCTTTTCTATATTTAGGTGCCACAGTGCAATCTATCATCTTGTTTGCTGAAACATTAAAAAAAATACACAACTGAGAAATACTCATAAAATACTAACATGGTATACAGTTGATGTGGAACAAAAGGATGTAATCCATTGTAAATAAACTTCCGTTAGATATTGTAAATAAATCATTTGAATTATTACAGTACCTATCTACATGCAAATGGGTACTTACCTTCAATTTTCAACAGGCCATATTCCCTGATAAAAGCTACTACTGCTATTTTGTGAGGAGTGATATTTTCAATATTACCCTTGACATTAATTAGTTTCACAAACTCTATATTTTCACTTTCTAACTCCATTTTTACTGGAACAAGGGACTAATAAATACAGACCAATACTGACTAATATACTCTGAAGAAAAGAATAGAAAGAAATCTTTCTTTACCGTTTCAGTTGGTTTCAGTGTTTCACTGTCAACCTCAAATTCAAAGAGTATAGGAATATCTCAAATTATATTTTTTTTTTTTGTGGAGTTTTTGGCTTGGTTCTCAAATTATAAACAAACAATATGCCACAGATTAGTAAATAAATATGATGATACCATGGACGTATTGAGTATCATACGTCCATGTATGATACCCACTCAATGCTGGAACCACAGACAAGGGAACTAAAAAAAGGTTTGGTTTGGTCTATTCCAGTTCCAGTTGCGACAATGCATGTTGTTGTGAAAACAATTTCAATAATTTTACTTGTTAATTTTTACTAAATATCCGCACATTTTGCAAAAATGCGGAGACAAAGTCTTAATTATTCATAATTTGTAATGGGATATACTTACAGTTTTAAGTTATTATTTTTGTTTTTATAATCATTCTTTTACAAGTGGTAGCCATAATAATGGAAAAAGTGGAGGTTGCGTTTACTATTTTAGTGTTATATTTTGTTGTAACGACTGAAACTTCACGTGTTACTGTTTATCCTGGTGATACATTACCTCACCATGGTCGTTGTGAGCCTATTACTATTCAGTTTTGTCAACAAATCAGATACAACCAAACAATATTTCCTAACATACTGAATCACGCTAAGCAAGAAGACGCTGGGCCTGAGGTCCACCAGTTCACACCTTTGATAAAAGTCAACTGTTCACCAGATCTGAAATTCTTTTTGTGTTCAGTATACGCCCCCGTATGCACAATATTAGACACTGCTATACCTCCTTGTCGACATTTATGTGAATCGGCAAAACAAAATTGTGACGAGATTATGATAACCTTTGGATTTCATTGGCCTGAATATTTGGAGTGTACGAAGTTTCCTGTGGCCACTGATGAAAACGTGATATGTGTTGGTGATAACAACATAACTCATGAATCTCGAAAACATACTGAATCAAAACTTCCTAAAGTGAACTTTAAGAATAACAATGAAAGAGATCCAACTAAACTTCATGGCGCTAAAGACTATGGATTTGTTTGTCCTGTACAATTTAAAGTTCCTAAGAACTTGGACTTGGAATATTCACTTAAAGTTGGTGATAAAGTTGAATATGACTGTGGAGCTCCTTGCACTGGAATGTTTTTCAGCCAGGATGAGAAAAACTTTGCTCGATTATGGATTGGTATCTGGGCGACAATGTGTACTGTGAGTTGCCTGTTCACAGTATTGACATTTCTAATAGATACAGACAGGTTCAGATATCCAGAACGGCCTATTATATTCCTGTCAGTATGTTACCTCATGGTAGCTGCAGCATATGTCATGGGCTGGAGTGCAGGTGACAGTGTCAGCTGCCAAGGCCCATTCCCAACCACAATAAGTGGGGCGAGATTACCTAACATATCAGTAATTACACAAGGAACTAAGCATGAACCATGCACTATACTGTTCATGGTGGTTTATTTCTTCAGTATGGCCTCAAGTATTTGGTGGGTTATTTTAACACTGACATGGTTTTTGGCAGCTGGTCTCAAGTGGGGACATGAAGCTATAGAAGCAAATTCTCAGTACTTTCATTTAACTGCATGGGCTGTGCCTGCTATCAAAACTATATCAATATTAGCCATGGGAAAAGTTGATGGTAAGTATTTAAAACTTATTTATTAGCCTATTTACTTTTTCTAAATTTTTTTGGACCACACATGCAGAACCACAAAATAAATGCTTGTTGAATGATTGTTTTCCTTTACCTTTTGAGAGTAGTGGTGTTAAAATTATTTACACAAAGATTATATTGATCTCAACAACATACTTATCCCTACAATTTGGTTGATGTGTTCTTTCTTGGGTTATGCTGACTATTTAGCTAGCATATAGAGTGTTTGCAACAGGATCCTTGAACATATGCATTAGTGTGGTAGCAATTCATGTCTTCAAACATATCATTTTCAGTGCTGAGTTGAGATTCTTGCATACTCTTTGTAAGAGGCATATGAGCATTATAATTAATCATGGTCTTAAATTTTTCGATACCTCTCTACTCATATGAAAGAAAGAAATATACATTGGAGATTCATCATGTACTGATTTAGATATTACTAGCTGACCGGGCAAACTTTGTTTTGAAAAAATATATGTTGGCTGATTCTCAGACCTATCCGATATGCACATAAAATTTCATACAAATCAGTCAAGCCGTTTAGGAGGAATATGGTAACTAACATTGTGACACGAGAATTTTATATATAAGATAATAGTTGCATTAAATGTTGTTGCTGCTTGTGGTGCCATAACTTCAACAATATATTGACACATAATTAAATATGGCTTTAGTAGGTTACGGAACTTGTGTGGACTATATGACTGCTTGAGAAAAAATAAATTCCTGCTTTTTATTTTCAGGCATTGCCTTCAAACAGACATTTTGAAATTAACAAGTGTTGGTAATTTATTTCTTGTTGTTTTATATGATGATGATCCTAAATACATAATAATAAGTAGTAATAAGCCTAAGAACATAATCATCTAATAGGTGCAGATAAGCTGTACTTTAGTTTCCTTGCCTGCTCTAATCTGAGTGACGCATGTGCACTCAAAGAGCAAATGCGCAACGATCTCATCAGCATTTATGCAAGCCCTACACAGTGGACTGTCCGTAGCTCCTATGGCATTGAGGTGTTTATTAAATGACCAGTGGCCAGTTAAAGCTGCATTAACTGTGCGCAGCTTTAGAGATGGAGAACTTGCTTCGTGAGGTGGCCATCTATTTTGGGAAATGCTTCCTAGCCTGCCTGCATCCGCTTAATTCCGTCTAGTGTCTGTTGTGCTGGTCTCTGGTGTGTTTCCTTACCAGAGTGCGTAAGTACCCGAAGGGGAGTGGCGCGATGGGTTCAGGTGGTGCCATACTCGACCCCCTTCTTGCAAGTTCGTCTGCTGCATCGTTATCTAGCGAACAGCTGTTTCCTTTGATTCATTGAATGGTTATATTATTCAGGCTACTGACCTGGTCAAGGCGCTGGTGGCACTCGTATATCAATCCAGTATCAATTGTGTAGCTGTTCAGCGCTTGCAGAACTACCATGCTGTCTGAGAGTATGCGGATAGAGTGGTCTTTTACCTCCCTGGCCATAATGGCCGAAGCGGCAAGGGGAATACCCGCGCTATATGTATATTGTAGTCCTCCGAGAAGACTCCATTACCTGTGCCACTACCTGTTTTGGATCCATCCGTGAAAATACGCAGCTCTGCCGGACACAACCCCTCGCATCGGAGATCTTCATGGAATTGGATCTTGTATTTTTTATCGAAGTTCAATTGTTTAGGTACCCGATCATTTACAGCGTTCGTAATGGGGAACTCCTTGTGGAGTCCCTCAAGCGGCGCGGTATAAGGTGTATCTCACTTACCCCAGAGATTCAATGTATTCAGATGTACAGCCGCCAACGTCGCCTCTTGCTGTATGAACAGGTAGAATGGCCGATGGCGGTAGTCCCAGTATTGTTTCAACCGCTGTGGTCGGAGTAGTTCTCATGCAGCCCGTCGTAACCACGCAGGCTAGTTTTTGCATGTGTTGCAGTTTGTTGGAGGCTGTAACCAGCTTAGTGCGGGGCCACCGGACCACGGCACCATAGGTTATCATAGGGCGGATCACTGCGGTGTACAACCAGAGTAAAATTTTAGGGGATAGGTTACGCAGGCCCTGTTTAGCTTGTTGCCCTGTTGTCCATATGACTGCTCCAGTTCAACTTACCGTCTATTATGACTCCGAGATACTTGACCTCGTTGCCCAACTGGAGTTCTGTATCGGAACAGTTTTGGTAGGCGAAAAGGGCCTAATGCTCGTTAATGGGTGAACATTACTAGTTCAGTTGTAGTGGGGTTCATAGATCGATCAAATTTCCTGCACCATCTATCTACTAATAATATTATATAGCATAACCTACTGTGTAGTAATGGTTGGCGTTGAGTCTGGTGATGAGATCATTATTCACCAAATTCCACAGGAGAGGCGATAGCACCGATAGCCGATAGCGGACTCGGTCAACTTAATTACCGTGCAAAGGTATAGTTTTAAGTGCGCCATCTCTCAGTTCCCTATCACATAGCTTTTCCAAGGTCTTCAGAAGGAGCGATGTTAGGCTGATTGGTCGATAGGATTTGGCGTTTGTGTAGTCAACCTTGCCTGGCTTGGGGATGAATATTACCTTCACTTATAATATATGTATAACCTAATATTACCTCCATCCTTTAGGAACATATCTGAAGGCCAGACACGCTCGCAGTTTTATTGCGACAGGGTTATAAGAATACTCCGTCGGGACCAGCCGCCTTAAACGGATGGAAACTCCGGACCATTAAAGTTTTAAATATTCGGGGTCTGCACTCAAATCTCGATGCGGTCCACCACCATCTTGAGGCTGACAAGCCACACTTACTTTTTTTGACGGAGACCCAGATTAGATGTCCGTCAGATGCGGCGTACCTCAACTACCCGTGATACTCATTGGAGCACCATTTCCTGGCGTGCTCGGGTCTGTCTGTATGTCCGCAATGACATCTGCTGCCAGAGTTTCCGTCAGTTTGAAGGCCCTAAGTTCTCGTCCTTGTGGCTGGTGGTTGATACTGGTATGGACAAAATTGTCTATACCTGTGTCTACTGATCGCACAGCGGTGACCAGGAGACGACTCGACTATTTGACCACCTAAGTGAGGCTGCTGATAATGCCCTACTTCGGCACCCTGGTGCGTTGTTCGTCGCTCTGGGGGAATTTAACGCCTGTCACCAGGACTGGCTTCCCATACCAGAGGATCAACCAAGCTGGGAGAGAAACGCGAAACTGCGCTATCATGGGCCTCTCCTAGTTGGAAAAACAAGCGACTAGGGTGCCTGATGTGGTTGGTCATACCGCCAATTGTCTGGCCCTTCCGTTGACCACTGATCTGGATAGAGGTATTATTACAGCTTCCTCACAAGTTATGAACTTCAGATCAGTCTGGTGAAGTCTGTGTCCTCCATCTCACCACCTGACAGCGAGTCACGCGGAGAACAGCGAATGTGGCGATACATATCAGCAGATTGAGATGAGATGCGTCACTTCTTTGCATCTTATCCTTGGCAGCAGGTCTGCTTATCTTCTGAAAATCCGTCGAAGTGTGCGGACGCTATATCCGAATGGTGCGTCAAGCTATTGAGTATTTTATCCCCTAAAGTGACGTACCCATCGATGGGTCAGTTCGCCCATGGTTCAACGCCGACTGTGCTCCAGCTGAACAGCGTAAGCATGTGGCATTTCTCACCTGGGTTGACGCCCGTGACCGCAAAGCTCCGGATTTGACCTCTAAGAGGGCCTTCAACCATGCTGCCAAGTCCTACAAAAAGGCGCTTAAGAAGGCTCGCTTACTTCGACCGCATTACACATATTAGCAACAAGCTCTCTGCGCAGCCGTCCGGTAGTAGTTCTTTCTGGTCCCTAGCCAAATCGGTCGAAGCGAACTTCTGTCGGCCCACACTGCCTCCGCTGGTTAAGCCTGATGGAACACTGACTCATACGGCGGGAGAGAAAACAGGTCTCTTTGCATCTCTCTTTGCCCAAAATTCACGTCTTAATAATGGCAGTGCTACTCTACCAAGTTTGCCTCACTGCGACACGGCGATGCGCGAGGTTCGCATTAGAAACAAGGAGGTTCTGAGAGCACTGTGTCTTCTAGATGTGAATAAAGCTAGTGGACCAGATAGTATACCAAGGATTGTTCTCAAGGCTTGTGCTCCCGGGTTGTCTCCTGTATTGACACGCTTGTATCGCCTCTCATTTGGAACTGGTTGCCCAAGTCCTAGAAGCTTGCCAACGTGCAACCCGTGCCCAAAAAGGGTAGACGTGCCGATCCTACAAACTATCGGCCGATTTTAATAACCTCCTTACTCTGCAAGATTATGAAGCGTGTATTGAACTCGCTCCTCTTGGCATAATTGGAAGGTAACGATCTCCTCAGTGACCTACAGTACGGGTTTCGCCGCAATCGGTCTACTAGGTACCTACTTGAGTATGCCACTCACCTATGGAGCGAAGCCCTCGAGAGGAATGGGGAAGCTATTGCCGTCCCCTTAGACGTCTCGAAGGCCTTCGACCAGGTATAGCACGAAGCCTTATTGGTAAGCTTTCAGTGTACGGCATTTCCCCTGGTCTGACTGGCTGGGTAAAAGACTTCCTGAGTGAACGGTGTCTTCGAGTTGCTGTCGACGGATGCTCATCGGAGCCCATTTCGACTAATGCCGGTGTTCCTCAGGGGTCTGTTCTCTCTGCAACTCTTTTCCTGGTGCATATTAACGATCTGCTGATGCCCGGAATATGCAGATGACAGCACAGTTGTAGAGAAATACCTGCCGTGTGTTCGGGCTAGTAAGGAACTAATCCGGTCCGAAAGAGAGGCTATGGTTGAGTGTACGAATGCCGCACTTCAGGCAGTCTCCGAATGGGGCGAAACCAATCTTGTATCATTCAACGCCGTCAAAACACAAGCGTGTCTGTTCACCACTAAAAGGAGCCCGTTCATCTTGGCTCCTGCTTTTCAGAATGCATCCTTGGAGCGCACCGACCGACTTCAGCTTTTGGGAGATGAAATATCCTCAAACCGTGCGAAGAGACTAATTGGTGATTCAGATCTGGTTAAGTCTAATTTCCAAAGCCAGGAACACAGGCGTAGAGTAGGCAGCTTTTTGGTCTTCTGTAGGATACATTTTGGAGAGTGTGCGCAGGAATTACATGACTTAATTCTGCCATCACCGTTCTATCATCGGACGACCCGTCGTCCGACCCTTACGTTGTTGAAACCGCTACGATCCGGACGAAGCGTGTCGCCTCGTCTTATATTCGGCTAGAGTGAATAGGCTCATAATAAACTAATGCGCTTTACCATCAACGATTGCATCACTGCTTACCATCAGGCGGGATCGCGGTCAAGCACTAGTTTATAACATTAAAATAATTAAATAGGTTTTGTTTTTAGATTGAATAGCTATCATGGCCGCGGATTGTTCGAAAGAGATACCGTGGCCCCTGGTACAGGCAAATAATACAGGTAGGTTTTAGTCAGTAAAAGACTGATAAGCACTTCTGCTCCGCCCAGAGCGAGAGAAGTCATTTCATGATTTTCCACCCAAAAAAAGGAGGTTGAATAGTGATGAAATGTTATATGAATGTGTGTTTTTATACATTGAGCAGTCCTATATATTATTTTCTCCAAATTTCTTCTTTCAGAGAGTTATTCTTTTTTTTTTTTGTTTCAGGCGATCTGCTCTCTGGTGTTTGCTATGTTGGACTTTGGGATGCTGAAGCACTACGAGGATTTGTTTTGGCACCACTCTGTGTCTATCTAGTTCTTGGAACTATTTTCTTATTTGCAGGGTTTGTATCACTTTTCCGTATCAGAACTGTTATGAAACATGATGGAACGAAAACAGACAAACTAGAGAAATTAATGATTCGTATTGGTGTTTTTGGTGTTTTATACACAGTTCCAGCATTAATAGTGATTGCATGTCTTTTCTATGAACAAGCCAATTTCGATGATTGGATGGTAACTTGGCACCGTGATATGTGTTCTATTCCCCTGTATTCTATTCCATGCCCTTTCACACGTAGAGAAACAGACAGACCTAAATTTGAAATGTTTATGATCAAGTACTTAATGACTATGATAGTAGGAATAACTTCCAGTTTTTGGATTTGGTCAGGAAAAACATTAGTTTCTTGGCGCCAATTTTTCGATAAAATTAAAGGTCGAAGAGTGGAAGCATATGTGTGAACTGTTGCTTGTCTCATTTGTATTATTTTTTTTTTTTGTTAAATAAAATACTTAGAACATTTCTTTTCCCGCCGTCAATGAGGCAGCTAAAACAATAAGGCAGTTATTATAACTTTAGCATTGAGATTACTCTTCAATATTATTGAAATTCAAAATAAGGCTGATGTTGTAAATAGTTTTTTCTCATTTATAATTATTGTGTCTTAGCTGTAACATTATTTTTTTGTAATTATTTTTAAGAATAGAATATCAATTAAAATAAAATCATTGTATTTTTAACATCGATTTTTATTGTTATGTAAAAACC
>VKGM01006244.1:1362-12386 GCA_007844875.1 Busseola fusca | reverse complement strand
CCCCTGTTCCACGGTCGGTCTTTGATCCATCAGTGTAGACTCTCAGCTCCTTCGGGCCTGAGTAGTCGCACCACTCCTCTTCAAGCGCAATATTGTAGTGCCTTTGGAAGTGGTATTGCTTCGGGGTTTTATCACAGGGTGCTTCCATCAGTGGTTGTCGTTTGACCGCGTCCTCTTTTATACGCGTGTGTTTAATCCTGGAGTCTTTAGAAAGAGCTAGAAAGCGCTTAAATTTACTGGTTTATTCAATTGTTGAATGTTCAACTCTCGGTGCTAATCTGAGCGTTGAAAATCCAACACTGCACTTTTATTTCAGCATTTATTTAGGGTCAACAATTAGTGTTAGTAAAAACAGGCACAAGTATGTGTTTTGAATACAAACATAAAAGGTGAGGTAAAATGAAAACAGAAAGGACACGCATGGAGGAAAATATTCACTATACGAGCATTTAATTCAATAATACAGAAATTATATCTAACTAGCTGCTCCGACAGGCTTCGACCTGTCAAAAGTTCTCCCCGTAAGAACCATCCTCGTACTTCTAGGAATATTATAAAAAAACGAGTTAGCGAAATCGGTTCAGCTGTTCTCGAGATTTGAGCTTAGCAAGAAATTTGGCGATTCATTTTTATATTATAGATAACCAAGATAACTTTACCTTTTATGTTTTGAAAAAGCCTTTAACATTCTGTTTTAAAATAAAAGAACTTCACACAATGTAAGTTAGAAATGCTAAATTAAATGAATTGCTTGTGGCCACCTTTTGATTTTATTTAATGTCACAGATACAGCCTACAGCACATTCTAAAATACCATCGCGGACACTGGCGATGAACTTTTCAACCTTATTACTAGGTACATAAGGGTTTCCGCGGTTGTACATTACCGAAGTAAAAAATGTAGTACAAAATATTTTTGGACGTGTTAAAAATAGAATTCTATAACTGTACTTGTGTTGTGAACGCTACTGAAAATAGAACGAACCTTTTTTATAGTAACATATACTATGTTTGGGAGCCAGTGAAAGGCATACCAATGTTTATATACAAGTCCAGCTCCGACCTGCGGTATCACCCGCACGAGTTTCGATTCCGTGGAAATATTGGGATAAAAAGTACTTATTGTATATGTTAAACCTGGCTATAAACTATCTGTGTGCGAAATTTCATCGAAATCCGTTCAGTATTTTTTTCGTGAGATAGCAATAAACATCCATCCATAGACACTTTCACGCTTATAATATTAATAAGTAGGATGGTAGGAAGTAGGATAGGATAGTAGGATTTATGATTAAATTTGAATAGAATTAAAAGTATTAAATTGAGGAATTGTAAAATTTTAATTGAGGTCGTTGATTTTTGGTCCATGAAAAAGTTAGCATATGTTGAACAATGAGAAAGTAATCGATTATGTTGTACAGTGACTGTACTACATAATCGATTACTTTGTCGAAATGGGGATTAATCGATGATGGAGATTGTCAGTGTAAGTGGGTTACACAGAAGGTGCACTATCAAATTTCATTCACCCATTCAAGATAAAACAATAACACATCGACAGAGTAGTCGATTTAAAATTTATCAGATGTTTTTTTAAGTTTTTGTGGTGAAGGTTAAATATAAAACAGGAAGTTTCCATCCAAGACGCCGCAATTCAATTCCTCGGGTACCCTGACGAAACTCGATTTTGTGTCGGAAATCTACAGATTTCAATAAAAATGATACGACCCCCCTCATATCGACTGAAGATTCGTTTTCACTTTACATTAAGATATACTATCAAAACATTATACTACCAAGCTTGCCCCGTTGTTCTAGTGGCTGAGAGCACTACTGCTGGGTATGAGATACTGGATTAAATTATCAGGTCGCCCAAAAAGTTTTTGGGTTTTGCCATTTGGATTTTTTTTAAATGTTATAATCTAGTGCGTGACCGCGATCCCGCCTGATGGTAAGCAGTGATGTAATCATTGATGGTAAAGCGCACTTATTTATTATTAACCTATTCACTCTAGCCTTGAAGACACTTAAATTGTAATCAGACGGGAAGACCGCCGCAGGCAAATTGTTCCAGTCCTTCGATGTACGCGGTAAAAAAAAAGACGAGGTGAAACGCTTCGTCCGGATCGTGGCGGTGTCAACAACGTAAGGGTGAATACTGCCGTTCGACGGGTCGTCCGACGATGGAACGGTGATGGCGGAATTAAGTCATTTAATTCCTGCGCACACTCACCAAAATGCATCCTATAGAATACCGAAAGGCTGGCTACCCTACACCTGTGCTCCAGGCTTTGGAGATTGGTCTTCACCAGATCTGGATCACCAATTAGCCTCTTCGCACGCCTCTCTTTCAATTTCCCAGTCATCAATCAGAAATATATCCAGGCTACCCGCTCGCCGCCTATTAAATGGGACATACACATATGTAACTGTCGAAATGTGGATGTACAGCCGATAGATTCTGTAAAAATCCCATCTTGAAAAGTTAGATGACGTGAGCATAGAGTGAGCTGTCGACGGTGTCAATCCCTAGCAATAGCTGGGATGACAGCTCACTCCACTCTCACTTCACTTAAGTTTTCACGGTGAGATGGTAACAGAATCGCACTGCCTAACCTTTCGTAAGTAAACTACCAAGATAAACATCATTTAAATATTCCAGCGAATATGTTCCTATGTATTTGTAAATAGCTTGTCATCGCGGCTTAGTAAGCGAGTAGGTACATTAAGTGATTGTACCCGTTTATCTACGTAGTCAGTGTTCAGGCATGCATACAGAACCACTCCATTACGTGACTGACAAATTTACGAGACAGGAATACCAAAAGGGAACGTAGTGCCTATTGTACGTGGTATAGTAGACATGTATAGTCATAAAGTACTGACTGATAGATACATAAACAATAACCGTACGACGACCGTAGGTGGTCGGCAAAAACGGTTAATTTATGGTCCGTTCATTTACAGTTGAACTAACTCTTATTTGTTTTTTTAATAAAACTACGTACAAAAAGTAAATGCCCAGCGGCCGCCGCCACCACCACACTCCCTCAGACTCGTAACTGTGCTTGAACCCCTCACTCGCATCCCCCAGTCCGAGCCACTGTATCCCGCCTTACGATAACGAATCGTAACTCTTTGCATATGCCCCCGACTCATAGATGTCTTTTGGTTGCGACCCCGACGCCGTAGAAGTTGAAGCATCGTAGCTAGCTTCGTAGCCCGATTTTTCGTAGCTGTAGCTAGGCTTCTCGTAGTCGCCGTAACTTTAATTCTGAATGAGTGCAGGCAGGCGATACGATGCGAGACGGGGTGAGTCGTGGTAAGAAATTTCACGGGGTTAAGATCAGAAACAAGCGAGTGGTACAATAAAAGTCAAGCCCTACACGTACTTGTTCCTCTATTAGGTAAGCTTAACACTTTACCAGTGTGCCATTGTTAGTTCGCTAGAACCGACAAGAAACAGATAATAGTCTTCCAATAACATTGTTGATTAGTGCGAATTGAGCCTTAATCATCGCTCTACCGTAAATTTTGGTTAAACATTGAGATTAATCTGATTGTCGGGCTCACTATTGATTTTGATTGCGCTGTACAGCTTTGGGCCAAATTCCACACAGGGTGACTTGACGCACAAATTGTAACCATGAATTCAGCAAATGTTTCTAGATCCTCTAAGAAAGATATTGTTTCGGTTATAAAAAAAACTGCCTTTCAATAGAAATGTGTATATATGTCGTCAAAAATGTATAATAAATTTATTTAGACACATTTTGGTGACAAGTTAAGCGCAACAAACAAAAGATAGTGAAACAATTTTTTTTTTTTAATGTATAAACTTGTGCTTGACCGCGATCCCGCCTGATGGAAAGCAGTGATGCAATCATTGGTGGTAAAGCGCACTAGTTTATTATTAGCCTATTCACTCTAGCTTTGAAGACACTTAAATTGTAATCAGAAGGGAAGACCGCCGCAGGCAAACTATTCCAGTTATTCTTTCGCTGGATATGTTGACGCATCATATTTGAAATGGCTTGTGAAGAGATGTATGATGATTTGCTGTATCGAAGCGGCTATAGATGTCTTCGATTTATTAAAAAGAAACCGACCCACGACCGGTTAAACCGACTTGCACCCTTGTTGACGTATATCTTCACTTTCAGAAGAATGGTACCGCTGTGCCGTGGCCCGGCAAGCAGTAGGTGGTCGTCAATGGGGTGCGGAGTTGCTGGTCGATGGCGGGTGGGCGGCGTGTGGGCCGGCTGCCCTAGGGCTCCGTGCGCCCCCACCGAGGAGGAACCATGTCTGGGGTGAAGCGCTGCTGGCAGTTGCGTTAGTCAAGTGGGCGTCACATGGGCCCACTGACTCAAAGGTATGTTTGATGGTCATACATTCAAAGTTTGCGTGTTTGCTTTACCACTTTTGACAACACCTCACAGTAATTTGAAACTTTTCTCAAGTTGAATTCAGCTAATTATTACATAGCCAAATAGTTCTGGTCGTTTCATGACGTAAGTTACATTTATCCTCAAAAAAACGGGTGATAAAGCAATAACGAAGTTGACTATACAATAGTATGTAATCTAAACTTCTGTCTCTAAGATACAAGATTACCTAGTTTACGATGAAATCTAGACTGATCATGTAGATTTATCTAGATATTCCATTTTTTGTATAGCTCTTGTCTATGACGAATCTTGTGTGTATCATAATAAAGATTATTATTACTATTGGTAACCAACCTTTTGGGGTTTTGCAAGGCTGTGTTTCTGAGAAGAAACAGAGGAATCAGTTTCTTTCTGAGATTTAGTCTAGTCTGGTCTGGCTTAGTTTATTTTTTACTGTTTTAATTAAGGTGCTTGATTTTAATTTCTTGGGATTAAATACCGAACAACCTAAATGTTTAATCTTTTAAATCGCCACAGGTAGAAGCCATGGTGGACTGTCTCCGTTTAGAATGGAGCCCAACCATCGCTCAAACTATAATCTCGCTAACAGACTGCCTAAACCAGTTCAAATCCTCAACCCAGCGTGTCCACCACCTTGAAGAGGTACAGGAACCTCCATCGAACATATCACTGAACGTAGCCTTGTCTCACATCAACCTGTTCCTGATTGTGAACAAGGATATGTGCCTGATGACCAGGATAGATGCCGTAACCTTGGAGAAGAACCACAGTAAATCTGGTGCGGTGATCTCTGGATTGAAGGTTGTGGATATGGTGCCTTATAAAGGTGAGTTTCTTTACTTGGAATTTTGTATTACATATGTATTTTTTTGCAAGTGATATATGGACCTTCCCCCAACCGTCCGGTACCGGTCCTACCCGCCTTGCGGCATACGGACCGTATGTACCCTCCTCTCCCATGTCCCGCTGCTCATTTCAGTTCCCCCAACTGGGTCGTGCAACGACACATTACGTGACTTCGCACCCGAGCAGCTTACCCAGTATATTTGCAGCCTAAACCTCCAAGCTAGGCTGCTTCCAACTCCAACTCCTTCCTTTTACTGTGCCATCTGTGGGCGAATGACCGCAGTCTCCGGAAGCCCTCCGCGCTGGCCACCAGGTCCCGGTGGTAGACCGGACCAACGTCCTCCCTGCTCCAGTTCGCCAGCATGACCTCCCTGTCATCTGCGTAGAGAGCGCAGTCCCACAGAACATGGTCCCGAGTCTCCTCCGCCAGCCCACAGAAACACTCGGCAGTGTCGCACAGCGACATTGCATGTAGGCGGCCTCGGAAACTCCCATGTCCCGTTAGGATCTGCGATGTGACGTAGTCCGGCTCCACCCACCCCAGCGCCAGCCGCTGAGCCACCTCCGGAAAGAAGGAGTACAGCTCCCTTCCGTCCCTGGAAGAAGCCCACCGCTCCTGCCACCGATCAACGACCTCCGCTCTCACTTTCCCAACGGCTAACCTGCGCTCGATGCCGATCACCCCAGAACACTCCTGCGCGACTCGTCCCGCACGGCAGACCTCCAGATCGGCCGGGAGCACACCCGCCAGCACAGGCAGCGCTGCGGTGCTCACCGACCGGTACGCTTTGGTCAGCAATATCAGTGCTGGGCGTTGCGTGCGGAGCAGCGTACTCCGCACTGCATAGCTGTCCACTCTCCGCCACCATACGGCCGCAGCATAGGTGAGGACAGCCACATAGGTCCCTGAAAACAGGACCTTTAGGGCCCTATACCTCACGCCCCAGGAAGACGCCGAGATCCTCGACATCTTTCCGAAGGCGTTCACGGCCCGATGGCCGGCCAAACTAGCATGCGGCACGTAGGAGCCCGCTTCATCAATCACAACGCCCAGCAACTTGACCTGACCCACGTTCGCGATCGAGGCGCCATCCATACGGATCGTAGGGGGGCGTTTAAACTTCCCCTTTAGCATAATCGCTTGAGACTTTGCCGCCGAAAATTGTAGGCGGTTCCGCACTCCCCAGGCGGACACCGCCTCAAGCGCTTCCCCAGCTTTCCGCTCAATCGCCGCCCTACTCGACGCCTCGATCACGATCGTGATGTCGTCCGCGTACGCCATTGCCCCAACTCCCTCCGGCCATGGCAGCCTCAGGATGTCATCGAGCAGGAGGTTCCAGAGCGTCGGCCCGAGCACCGACCCCTGGGGGCAGCCCATAGTGGACCGCTTCCACACCGCCTGGTCGCCCACAAAAAGCCCGACCCGCCTGTTGCTAAAGTAACTGACTAGAATTTTGTAGATGTTAGGCGGGCATCCGCCCTGCTTGGCCTTGATCAAGACCATGGGCCACCAGGCGTTGTCGAAGGCCCCCGAAATGTCGAGCAACACCGCCTGCACGTAGGTTTCCGAGGAGCAGGCCACCCGGTCCTGGACCGCGTTCAACGCCGTGACCGTTGACCTGCCCCTCGTGAACCCATGCTGGTCTTCCGAGATCCCTCGGTACAGGCAGGGTGCGCAGGATAATATAAGCTTTCTAGAATTTTACCTAAGACCGGCAACAGAGTTACCGGCCTATATGCTTTGGGATCAGAGAGCGGCCGATCATTGCCCTTTGGCAGGACGACAAGCTTGCCCACCTTCCAGATGTCCGGAAATACCCCCTCCCGCACGCACGCGGCGTACATAAGGAGCATTTCTGCTCCGCTCACCCTCCATGCGTGCTTAATGATCCTGGCCGTGAGGCCGTCCAGTCCCGGGGCCGTGTTCGGGAGACACTTGACTATACGCTCAAGTGCCGCCCCACTGGGTGGATCTGACTCGCGCCCCGAAGGGGCGCACGCTGCCGCGAGTCTAATCTGCCGGTGGTGCTCCGTGTCCCTGCCGGGGTCATCGTCAGGGCACAGAACGCCAAGGAGACCCGTCGCAGTACCCCCTGCCGTAGTGGAGTGGCTTCCGTCCGGCAACATGATGGCCTGTATGACATTTGCGGGGGGGCGCACTCTGCCCGACGCGGCTCTGTACGCAAGCCCCCAGGGGTCGTCGTTCCCCGACTCCGCAATGTCCCGGAAGAATCCCATCTCCGTGCTACGCATAGCGGCCTTGTATGAGGCCCTCATCGCCTGCAGCGACGAGAGCCTCTCCGCCTCCCTGGCGTCCTGCTCCCCACGCGCCCGCTGCCAGGCCCGCCTCGCGCGGTACACCTTACGGCGCCAATCCTCCAGCTCCGGAGTCCACCACTCGTAGCCCCCGCTCTCCCTCCTACCACGCTTACCCAGGCAGTCTTCAGCAGCTCCGATGACCAAGTCCGAGTACTGGGAGCAGATTACCTGTGCCGGCTTCCACGTTTGGAGCCTACCCATCCTGCTGTGGAGCACATTGCGGAATCGCTCGTAATCTACCCCCTTCTCCCGGAACGACTTAGTCACGACGTCCTGTTGCTCAGCCCGACCTCCTGTCCGTGCGGCATCCATGTCAACCCTGTACGTGATCAATTGATGGTCACTAACGCTCACTCCCTCGTGCACTGTCCACTGTGACACTCCGAGCCCTCTGCCTGACAAAGTCAAGTCCACATTGGACTGACCATTAGGCCCCCGGAACGTGGGAGGTTGACCCTCCACATTGTGTAGCAGGAGTCCCCTACCGAGTATCAGGCCCTCCATCTGGGTCCTCCTGTACTCGGTGTCCGGTCCCCTCCCCACGTATTGCCTTCTCTCACAGTGCCACAGCGGCGAGTGAGCGTTACTGTCCATCCCTACCAGCACCCGATGCCCCGCCAGCTGGTCGAGGACTCTCGTAACCTGCTGCAGATGGACTGCGATGTCGTGGCTGTACTGGCAGTACACAGAGACCACGTACAGGTCACCTCCGGTGGCCGTTGAGCTGACATGGGCTACCGCACAATGGTCGTTGCTGAGGTGTCCCAGGAACGTAACAGCCAACCCCGGATTCAGCACCATTATGCCGGCCCTAGATCCTGGCCCACACTGGACGATCCTCCGCCCGTGGAACTGCTCCTGGACCAGGACAAGGTCCAGACGCAGCGTCTCGGCGATAATGGGCAGCTCCGCCGTGGCGGCCGCCGAGCCCTGAAGATTTAACTGCCCCACCATCAGGCAAGCGTGTCTAGGCATAGCTTGTCATGCTGACAGCCTGCTTCTCCGCGTAGATGCGCGCCGGGCAGTCGACCGATGCAGTCCTGTGCGACCCTGCGTCTGGGCGCTTAAAGCGCTTGCAGGTTGCGCAGCATTGCGACGCAGCCTGGCACTCCTCCGCCTTATGGCCGCCATCACCACATCTGCCGCAGATCATTCCCGGCGCCCTGCAGTGCTTTTCCGGATGCCCGTACTGCTGGCATTTGGAGCAGCACGTCACCCGGACGAAGTCGCAGACCTCCACTGCGTCCCAACCCACGTACACCCGTCCGAGGTCCAGTAGCTTGGCCCTTAGTGGCGCCGAGACCTCAAACACCACCGTTGTGGTGCGTCCCCCTCGCCGTCCCTTCTTGAAGGCGAACGACGCCTCCCTCCTGAGCCTATCCAGGGACCAGTCGGGGTCCTCCGCCAGGTTAACCTGATGGAGATCCCCTAACAGGTCCTCAGGCTTCGGGTCCCCGCTGACATTCCTTAAGGCCAGAAGAGGCCTCCTAGCCTTAGGATCAGCAGCCCGCAGCGTAGCCGGCGCCACAGCCTTTAGCCTCTGGGCAGCCGCTGGCGATGCCGTTTGCACGACGACGCCTGCGTTGCCTACCCTTCGGACCGCTTGCACCTTGATGCCATCCACCCCGGGCCGAACCTTGCCCCTTAACTCCTTCAAAGTGTCTTCTGAGGACTTAATGTCCTCAGAGTTGGGGTAAAATAGCACCGCCGGTCCACGCCGCTCCACCGGCATACTGGGCTTGCCGTTCGGCAGCTTGAGTACGGCCGCATAATTCATCCTGGCCCCGCTAGCACCCCCGAATGAACCACCCGCTGTCCCTGCTCCCCCGACTGGGGCCGCACCGGCCTGCTGCAGCTCTATAGAGGCCACCTTCAGCTTCATGGCTGTAACTGTATGCTCAGCCTCCGCCAAGCGCAGGTTCAGAGCCGCCACGACCGCCAGAATGTCCTGACCATAGCCAGCTATGAGCCCCTTATCGGTCATGTTCAGCTTATTAGAGGCGTTGGCCACCCCACCAATGCCCTTGACCGCTGCGTATACCTGGTCGATCAGCTCGACCCCGCTGCTAGCCGCCAATCCGTGCCTCTCCGGAGTGCTGGATGCACCCGGTGGGGAATCCCCCTGAGGCGAATCCAGCCAGACCAACTGTGCGGTAGGGGGCTGTCCGGTAGGGGGCTGTCCGGTAGGGGGCTGCGCCGTCAGGATCCCACCGATAGGCGGTACGGCCGCCTTGGTCTGCGCCCTCCGCCGTGCCGGCCCCTGGGTCTCCTGAGGGGAGGACAGCGGCCTCTTCCCCGCCGCCTGGGCCGGCGGAGTCGCCAATGGCGTCGAGTATTCCTCCGTAACTGGGGGAACGGCCCCCACAGCCCGTGAGAAGCTGCCTGGTGGAGTCCGCAACAGGGACCTTCGCGGCGCGAAGGTTATTCCCTGCCTCAACTCCTCCAGGCAGCGCAGCTCCTCCTCCCGCCTAGACATTTCCTCGTCCAGCTCCACCTGCAAGGCCGATGGGGAGTCATGGAACAACTCTCCATCGTCGTCATCCGCCATCGTGCCGATGCCTGACCCTAGCTAACCTAATATAACTATCCCTAACAATTAACTAAATTAATAATATATAATAAAATAAAATATACCTCAACAATCTAACAATTACTTTAAAAATTACACAAAAATTGTTGTGGTAGAAATTATTAAATTTCTACCAACAGATTATAGCTACGCCACTTGCACGGCAACACCACCGCAGACAACACCGACAGATGACACTGACAGATGACACCTGACAGATGACACCGACAGGTGACACCGACAGATGACACTGACAGATGACACTGACAATGACAATGACAGATGACACTGACACCGGCACCACGCGGTCGCTCTAACCTACAAAAACTAACCTAAAAATTAACCTAAAAAACCTCGTGCTCGGGCTCGTGCCGGGCGCAGGCTTTACCTAACCTAATCACTAATAATATAACAAATAAAACCGTACGGACTACACCTCAGCAGCCGACGACGGGTCCTCCCTACTGAATTTCAGTAGGGCGTCCACAGGATTACAGCCGAACCGTATACACAACACAGAAAACACAGAAATTAAAATCCCCACGTGTCCAATTCACTCACACAAAATCACTAAAACACTAGCTACTATTACGATAACAGTATTGTTCGTGTATTACGCACTGTATAGCAACATATAGCAGCTGAAAACAGCACGGCGCCAAGCAAAAATCAATAAATTAAATTAAATAAATTAAATTTATTAAATCCTGCAGAGCGCAACAACGCGTCCGTCCACTAACGTAGTCGAGCGCGAAGTAGATAGGGACAGTGGGAATCTCGTTAATCCATTCATGCGCGTCACTAATTAGATGACGAGGCATTTGGCTACCTTAAGAGAGTCATAGTTACTCCCGCCGTTTACCCGCGCTTGCTTGAATTTC
>VKGM01006242.1:3879-14350 GCA_007844875.1 Busseola fusca | reverse complement strand
GCTCCCTATAGAGTAATTTTAGAATAAATAAAAATATGTTATGCAGTCTCATACATTTATGGCCTGTATTACTACAACCTTCCGGAGTCTAGAAAGCCCTGGAGATGATGATAAGGATTAGAAATTAACAATTCGAGTTTTAAATTCTTAACCATAATTCGGAAAAATAAACAAAAATAAAAAAAAAACGAGTGTGCTTATGATTATGACCACACGACTGGAGTGAAACTTCTTTCTTTATGAGAGAAAAAGAGAAAGAAAATGTGCGCGCGCACTGCTGTCTCTTGTTTACATCCTCCACTCAATTCCCGTTCGCCTTTTCGTAACGCGTTCGCCAGCTTACTCCCCAAGTCAAGCGTGCGTAAAGAAGTTTCACTTCAATAACTAGGATATTTAGTTTGTTACGCTTTCACATTAAAACTGCTGAACTGTCGGATGAAATTTGGCTCATGAATAGAACATGACCATGATTTTTTTTCGGTAGTAGGTACAATGCATTCATACAAGAACTTTGAGCAACACTTTGACACGACACGACACTTTAAGCATGCATGAAGAAAGGAAACGAAGGAAAAACCACATCATAAATACCATCTGGTCATACAGTCGCATGTATGGTCACATTTTTCTTGACAGTCTTGTGGGTATTTCCAAAAGCCGTCTATTAACGTGACGGCTTCTCCGTTTTGCATAACTACGCCATCGTTGATAGCTAAGTAACCCGTTGGCATTACAGAAACATCTGAACAAAACAAATAAAATTGGATGCCTGTAATGTTTAAAATGCATAGGTTTATCATCAATATAAAGTCTATTGTTTTATTATGTATTCCATTTTTCTTTCCTATATCTAGGATTTCATCTCTCTTTCGCAAATTTCCAACTTTTTTAGAAGACCCGTTTTGGGACAGACGTCTTGCCAGCGTGTTAATGGCGTTGCTTAATGCCCACGCCACGTGTGCGCAACGTATTCACCGCGTTTGCGGAACGAGAGCTTTTGACCTGAGTGCATCAGCGAGACAAGTATGTATGTGTCAAGTGTGTATGTAAGTGTGCGCAAAAGTCTGAACTGCACCCTAATTACGTAACACACTATTAATAAGAATCTGTATCATTTTTAAACAAATTTCTAAACCATTAGGTACTTCATAAGTTCAAAAAATTTGTCTGTACAATCAGTAAATAACGCAATGAATGCAGATTGCGGTCCAAACGATACCAACCAGTCTCAATCATTTGCCGAATATGTGTTACGCAATTAGGCTGCAGATTTAATACATCTTTCATTATCATGTGTTGCTACTGCTGGAACTCAGGCACTTTTTCTGTGAGCACTGGGCCGGAACACTCCCTGTGTTCCGAAGCCGGGCCCGCGAGTTGATATAGGTTCGTTGATATTGGCCCAATTCCTCAGGACATTTTTCTTTCATCATTTAGAGAGTATGGTGATGAAATCATTGTGAAAAGTAAAGTGTTTGCTGGTAATGGTCCCGACATGATAAGTTGTAACTTGGACGCCTACTTAGGTTCGAACTGACAACTTCATTGCCACTGGGCCACCAATGCTCTTTTCTGCTGTGATGATTCCATCTTAGAATTAAATACAATGACTCTTGCGGTAGCGTCGGTGAGAGAGTACTTACTAGTGAGCAAGTAACGTGGCCTTCCCCCCGCGAAGCTGACGCCCGAGATCTGGAACTGTACGTTTTCGTAAGGGGCATAGTACCGAGGCTTAGCTCTCATCTTCAACATACGCAATTTGGTCACGTACGCACACAGCTTTGGGTCGGTATTACCTAAAAAATATATTTTGTAAGTATGTAGTTAGAATCATTTTAGGGCATTATTCCCATAGAAAATAACTTATGACATAATATTATATGTGCGTATTATATAAAAAAAATACTAACGCAGAGTACTTGGTGGTTCCCAAAATTTATATTTACAAATTCTCTCTTGTTGTTTCGCCTTTTTATTTCTTTCCTGCCGTTTCTCCAACTATGAATAAGAAGAAATTAGTTAAATCAATGAAAAATGTGTTTATTTTTTGATAATTAATTTACTCGTATTACGGTAAAATAGAGAGCAGAGATGGCCCAGTGGTAACGGCTGCGACTTAAAAGTTGTAGGTCGTAGGTTCGAACTCCGTTAGGCGCTTGACTTTGTGTAATTTATTTCATCACCATTGCTCTCAAAACGGTGAAGGAAAATATCGTGAGGAAACCGGCATGACCTAGAACCGAAACTCCGAAGACATGTGACATCTACCAATCCGCACTGGGCCCGCGTGGTGGATTACGGCCCACTCTCTCTCACCAAGAGGAGGCCTGTGTCCCAGCAGTGGGAACATTATAGGTTGATTATGTAACGGTAAAATGATTAAACCAAAATAATACAGTTTTAGGTATGTACTCACAAAATCGCTATTTGCGCATAATTTCTCATAACTCTGTAAGTAAACAAATAAAGTATCGTGAGATGTTGATGATAGTTAAGGCGGGAGGAAACGCCAGGGTGTCACCACTGTGTGGATCGCTCGGAGAACACGGTGGAGCATACGGTGGAGGTTTGCCCGGCTCTGGCAAGGCGCCGCTGTGTCCTCGTGGCGGCGATCGGCGGCGGCGATCTCTCTCGTCTTGTCTCGTCTCGGCTCTGGTCCAGGCCATGGTACGATACGATGACGACGACAACCTATTTTATTTCTTTGGTGGGGAATCATCAAATGACCTCTCCCGCTTTGGGCGGAGCGGAAGGGCGCGTCAGACTTCTAACGACTAAAACCCACCCATGTTCCTTCACCTGCCTATGCGCCGGGCGCCAAGATATCTCTTACAAACTACCCGCAGCCCTGGCAGATGCACCCCTTCTGTTTATCCGGTAAATTATGCTCAAAAACTTACTTCTTCACTCCTTAATTTCAATTTGTAGCCAAGAGGCAAAGGTTTTTTATCCTTCTTAGGTTTACAGTTGGTGTAAAGGGGGACGTACAGCTTTTGTAAGTATACTCCGTATTTCACATTCGGTTCAAAGTATTTCTTTTTTTCTGTAAACAATTCACTTGTATATATACCCACTGCGACAGCAAATAACTTGCCTAAGAAATCAAAATCAAAGCATTCATTTCATGTAAACAGGCACTTTTGAATTATCAAGGGGTCAATCAGTCAGCAAGATGAAGCTAGTTGCCCATTCCAAAGCGTAGGTCTTTATGGAGAAGAACGGGCAAGAAACTCCACGGAGGCACGGACACTCTTTTGAATCATAATATTGTTACAAAATATTTGATTACATCATTCATGTTGAAATTAACCATGTAAGAACGATGCAGAAAGATGTGCATGATAAAAGCGTTCGTTATAGAAAACATGAAAACAATTCAGAAATTAAAAGTAACCTGCTCGGGGAGTTCTATAATGCGGGTATGGTATGCAGGTGCATAGACCTAACCAACATATACTTATTCTCATAAGGGCCGGTAAAAAATGTAAGCACAGCTTCATTTTACTTTTGAGAGACAGCTTTTATTTGGGGTCAAATCTGTGGTCGATCATAGGCTACTCGATGGAGCTTTCATTGACACATGTGAAATGTCAATGTACGTGACTGCGGTGACTGCCATACCGACCGACGTCATCATCTGTCTACAAAGAGATTTAAGATAATTTAATGTCTTTGTCTGTCTAGCAGTTCCCCAACTATGTTGGGGCCTGCATCTAGTCTTACCTGCAGCCTGATTGCGTAACACATTTTCGGCAAATGATTGAGACTAGTTGGTATCGTTTCGACCGCAATCTGCATTCATTGCGTTATTTACATGTTGTGCAGACAGTTTTTCCGAACTTATGAAGCAATGGTTTAGAAATTTGCTTCAAGATTAACAGTGTGTTACGTAATTATGGCGCTGCACTCTCGTAACAAACTTTTACTATCAATTTGAATCATTTTGAAGCATATTGTTAACAGATTGCTCCATGTTCGAAAAGTGTGTCTGTTCAACAACGCAATGAGTGTTGTTGAACTGTCAAAATGAAACCCATTGCTACTGATAGTGTGTCACGCAATTACCCTGCTCACTGGTATAATCCGTACCAACCGATGACGTGATAAATGATTTATTTTCTGTAAGTAGGTTTGTCCAAACACTTTTGAATTCGGCATTTCCCACAGAGATATTAAATGTAATGTCTGTTTCTGATATCTATGGCATTTCCTATCTGACTACTCTGAGAAGAAAGGCCGAAACAAACTCACGAGGTCACAGTCTCTTAAAGTCCAAACATAATCTTGGTCACATCATATGAAGACCACGTGGAATCGATGTCTTTTTAGGAAAGAACCACACAAGTTGAGAGGACCTGTCCAGTCAGTGCCAGCATTTGTCAGAAATCGTGCAGATCAACTCACAACTTAAGGAGCTCAATGATTCGACGAATATTACTTTTGAAAGGACATTTGGGTAGGCCACACAATTTACTCAAACTGCCAGACCACGACAAAAACTAACAGAACAGGAAAACATAAAAATAAATAAAACGACCCACAATAGTCTTCACATTCACCATAAATAATATAATACTTTACGAAGTAAGCAAAAGTCATTGTATATAAAAATTTATCAATGTCAAACTGTATACAAAAAAAATACGGCTGTGTGCTTTAAATGCCTATATATAAATCCCTATACTAGTTTTAAAGAATTTGGTGGTATTCGTAGATACGTACTCGCAGCTTTTGATGTAGCCCTCGCAGTGTAACATTTTGTAATAGAAGGGAATGAGCATGTGCTCATTCCTGTGCGTATGTTACATACTGACGCTGTTCGTACATTGTTGGTAGCTAAACTAATGGAAATAACTTTTACTCACTTTCCGGTTGTTCTGTTGATACAGATTTCTCGTAATGAGTAACACGGTTAAGAGTTTCTACGCACTCCTCCATATCAATGAACACTAAGCACGATATCAGGATCCTGGCGTCCAAGTCGTATGCTGAAATGAATAGGTATGTATGTACAAACACAACAACTAGGTACAGGCGATAACACATCAATCTACTACAATCTGTCAAATTTCTTTATTAGATTTTCAACTTTATCGCTAAAGCATTAAGGTTGATTGGGAATATTTGACAGTTTCGGGTAACTTGACCTGCTATCGTCCGTACCATACTTGAATACTTATATAGCAAGTTAGCGTTCAGTACCTACATAACACAGAAGTCAAAACACGCCTGCAATCCTCGAGGGGTGCAGAGGTGTTGGAAAATTTCGCTAGTGATTGTATTGAATTCACATTATGAGAGAGTCTATTGCCATCAACTGGGTACAAATCAAGAGCCCAGTCAGCTTCTGAGAAGTTCCCAATTGAATAACCTACCAGCAGCCTAATTGCGTAACACATTTTCGGCAAATTATTAAGACTAGTTGGTATCGTGTGGACCGCAATCTGCATTTATTGCGTTATTTACGTGTTGTGTAGACAAATTTTTCGAACTTATGAAGCAATGGTTTAGAAATACGCTTCAAAATGATGCAGATTGCGATTTAGTGTATTACGCAATTAGGGTGCCGACCTGCACCCTAATTACGTAACACATTATTAATCGGAATCTGCATCATTTTGAAGCAAATTTCTAAACCATTGCTTTATAAGTTCGAAACATTTATCTGCACAACACGTAAATAACGCAATGAATGTCCAATCGATACCAACTAGTCTCAATCATTTGCCGAAAATGTGTTCGCCGATTAGGCTGCTGCTATCGTCTGTACACCATGTAAATTACAGAACATACCTATGTAAATTTTTCAAAGGGTGAAACCATGGGCCATCTTATCGCTAAAAGAGATCTTTTAAAGACAACCTTTGGATAAATTATCAAGGAGAAGAGAGACAAATACTCTAGTTAGGTTGTGGTTTACTATTCAGAGTATACAATAAATATATATATATCTACTAGCTGACCGGGCAAACGTTGTTTAGCTACAAAAAAAATAGATGTTAGCCGATTCTCAAACCTACCCGATATGCACACAAAATTTCATAACAATCGGTCAAGCCGTTTCGGAGGAGTATGGTAACTAACATTGTGACACGAGAATTTTATATATAAGATTAGTATATATGAAACAAGATGAAAGAAAATATTATGGACGAAGATTGAGTAGGTATGTACGCCTTACCGACATGGGCAAGTCAAAAAATATTTGGTTCAGCCTTGTTGTATCGCAAAAAAAAACCCATTAGTGGCATGTTCGCAAGTAACAACCGTCTCCTCCCGGGGCTCCACATTCGGAGTCGTGCCCGATACGCTTCTTCCTAATGTGTCAATAATAAAAATATACTTAGTTTTTCTTTTTAATTTGTTTGAGTAACACTGATAGCATTCGCCGACGCAGCCATTTGGTCCATCCGTGTGCAGGTGACGTGTGAGGTGTGTGGCGTCTCTCCACAGACAATGGCTCACCTACCTGGTAGGTGTGCCATTGTAAGCCACGGTGACGGCATACACCGGTGGCCAGAGCCTTTCATGAACCACAACTGGTAGAGGTTGTCCTTGATGCGACCTACTTGGATAGGAGCAAGTCTATTTAAGGTTTTCCAAGTAGGCCACGGTAACTTATGCCCGGATGAGAAACTGGTGGTTTAATTACAAAAAGTTTCACAATCCTCGCATTGTGTATGCCGCGAATTTTTAGAATTTTAGAGGAAAGATGATTATGCAGCAATCACCTCTTCTCAAAACGGCAAAAGAAAACAGGTATGTACTAGAACCAAACATTCGAATTCATGCATCCGCCCACCTGCACAGGGCCCGCATGGTGCAGAACGGTGACCACTCCTCTCCCAGAGAGTAGGCCTTTGTCCCGGCAGTGGGAACAGGCTGAACATACTTGTTTATTATGTTAATGCCCTTACAGGTCGTTCATTAACTACTTGGATTTTTAGCGCATTTGCTTGGCTCCAGTAGATCGGCCCAGAAGCTGCCATCTGTCTCTATTGACTAACCGCCACTGCACCAATTACTTTAATGCTGACATGAGACCACATATTGAAGATTAAGAGAAGACTTGCATTTTGTTAAAGAATAAAGATAATGGGAGTGGATTTGTGTTTTATTATCTAGACAAAGACTAGGCTTGTGGCTTTGATAACAGCATCGATCGATCATGTTGAGCAACGCTTGCCATAGTTAGTCCATGTCCATGGATGGTGATCAGACCATCTTTCTTCAAGACCCCTCATGTCTTGGAAAACTGTTGATCCCATATGTCAGTCGTGGATCTTGGAAATCTGGTGAGGTGTGAAAAAGGTGTTTTATTACCCAGTTATTGGGCTAGGCTAGCTGAGCTAAGGCATACGCTACATGTAAAATACTGGTAATCACCTCTTCCCGATTGGACTGAAAGCCGACCCTAATATAATTGGCAAAAGGCTAGACATAATGGCCCCGACTCCCGATCTTTTTCTTTCTATTCCATTAGGAAAAGGACAAGATAAATATTAATTTAGTCCTGTCATATTAGTCAGCGTCTAGCGTATATTTAGTCTGCCTGTTTTTAATCACATTTCAACCGTCTATGAAGTATCACAACTAATATTTTAACTTTTTTCTTAATGAAATAGATAGAAAAAGATGCATCGAACTTATGTTAAGTTTGTGAACAAAGAAATCGGGGCCAATATCTAGAAAAATCGAATTGGAGTTTAAAAACCTACCCCCGCACCTCTGAGCGATATTTAGGTATGTTATCTCGTGACGGTGGATGGGTGATGTGGTACGGGCAGACTCCTTTCCAGTACGTCAAAAGTCCAAATCTGCTTATAGTGCATACTGACCTGACAAAACCAGTGAAATTAGTTTAAAAAAATGAGCATTAAACGAAAATCTAAATGGCGACATTTAGGCTACAGCGGGGCGATTCTCGTAATATTAAACCGTTCACAATCTGATCTGTCTCAATCTGTTAAAAATACTTCTAATTTCCCTAGATTTTGACAATTTTTTGAGATTTTTTGTCGCCGAGATGAGACTGACTAGATTTTGAACGTTTACAATTACGAGAATCTGCTATCAGATTCAAAAAATTTTGGTGGTGGCAAAAGATTGATCGTCTAAGGTCCCCCTTACTCCACAGTGCGTATACGTCTAATTTTTTATAAATTATTATTCTATCTTTCGCTTGCTTTGTAAACATCCGAGAAGTAAATCCTGGAATTAGTAAGTACTGTTATATCAACTCTGTCTGATATTGAAAAACGTAAGAACATTTGTATTCCGTGAGCGAAGTTCTTACGTTTTTTTGCAATTTACAAGTCAGTGTCACGTTTTATTTTGATTTATAGATTCACGAATGTAACAAAGTATGACTACAGAATTATAAACATTTAAATCATCAATACAACTTTTTATATATATATTTTAAGGAGCATAAGACATTAAAATATGTCGATTTTTCGCAAATATGACTTTCAAATAAATGGTTTTTGTGATTTTGTGTAAATCGTTTTTGAGGGCTGTTTGCACTTTCAAGTAACGAACTCAAGCCAATGCTCAAAGTTGATTTCATGAAACAGGGTGAGATGCCAAAAGACGTGAACTTCAATACGTACAATACTTTAAAAAAACAATTTGTCGTGTTGTCAAAAGAGTTCAATACAAGCGAAATTGAATGTCGAAACAATATTATGAAATTATCAGTAAACTGAGATATTAATCAACCGGACCATGTAAATTAAACATGCGATAGTAAAGAAATACAGCTTTCAAGTCATACGTTCCGCGTTAATCGAACATTTACGTCGTCAATCTCAAATAAATATTCGCAAGAATGGATGGAACTTGGGTTCTCATTTTACTTGCCCTGGTGATGCTAGTGGGGTCCTATGTTGCTGGAAGCATACCCTTGAACGTGAGCATGTCCGAGGTAAGCGACTTATTTGGAGTCCAAGCTCCTAAGTAGTAAAAATAATGACCATCTGTGATCTACGTTTTGGTCTACTTACCTTAGCCAATTCAATGATAAACTTTATTGCTGATCACAGCACAATTAGATACATTGCAAAATGTTGGGTTAAAGTGCAATTGACTAGGTTCTTTTAATTAAAGTATGTCAAAATAACGCAAAATAGAGAAAGAGAAGTCTAAAATAGCAATGTGTTTACAATAATTTTATTACGGTGTATTTATTTATTAAATATTTTAAATTTATTGCAATTCAGGCAGACCTCTCTGTGAGAAGGAGTGGGTCGTTATCACCATACGGGCCCAGGAGTGGGGATTGGTAGATGTCATGGACATGCCAGATTCCTCACAATGTGTTCCTTCAACATTTTGAGAACAGTGGTGATGACTATACTTAACCAGGATTTATTCTTCATTTGCGAAACTTTTGTCCTAAATTGCAATGTGTTTGGTTAATAGACGAATTTATGTCTGACTGCCATATTGGCGTAGTACTGTGGCTTCTAAGTATGGGGTCCTTGGTTCAAAACCCAGGTTGACAAAGTCTTATTAAGTTTTTCCAATCAGAAGCTAATTGGATTCTGGACTTGTGCTCTGTTAATGGCTCCTCATTTCATAGGAATTAAACTTACTGCAGAATGTGGGTACAATATGCTTTGCCTACCAGTTCAGGTAATTGTATAGGTTATATTATGAAATAAAATATTGAATATATTGTTTTATTTTAGGATAAGCTCCAAAAAGTAACAGTATTTGGTGCGGGGCTCCTTGTTGGTACGGCCCTGGCAGTTATAATACCAGAAGGAGTCAGATCACTGTTTAGTGAGCGCTCCCATCCTACGGTGGTAACAAAAGACTTCACAGCAGAACCCCCGTCACATGAAGATGATCTACATTCTGTTATCGGGATATCACTTGTCCTAGGTAAGCTATTATCAGCGAAGAGTCCTAGGACGTGGTTTCTAGGCTGGGGAAAGGAAATCTCATCCACTCACCCCGCCCGCAGAGGTGCACCGGGTGTCGGCGGAGGGTGGATAACCCCTCTTTCAGCCCCCTAATTACGTCCAGGGGCGACAGGCTCGGGGATGTCTATCGCACACCAGGACCCGACGATGCAGCGCGACGCGTTCCATGCGCGCCCCTCTTGGTTATTGCGAAGGGAGTCAAACACCTCACTCCTTTCTGACCCAAGGAGGCCCGCGGTGGTTTGCAGAAGTATCGTACGTTCCCGCGACCCCCGGCGTAGGTGTGTGATGGAACACCAGGGTGGTGTTTAGTCAGCAAAAGTCTGACAGACCCTGCTGCCCGTTCCAGGGCGGCGGACATCCATGTGGATTTTCCACCCCAAAAAAAAAATATATGCTATTATAACTCAAGTATGGGGCTCAGTGTAACCCATAGCAGACATTCTAACATTCCTATACTTTGATATACATACAGTAAATATGTTGTTTATTTGTATACCAACTGTATAAATAAAAAACTGATTAAAAAACTAATTATCCAT
>VKGM01006233.1:0-10357 GCA_007844875.1 Busseola fusca | reverse complement strand
TACTTATATATTTCTAAATACATACATATTATAGATAAATTACACCCAGACACAGAACAAATTATCGTGCTCATCACACAAACGGTTGTCCTGGGTGGGAATCGAACCCACGACCTCCGGTATAGCAGTCAGGGTCACTAACCACTAGACCAACAGGCCAGTCAATATATAATAGTCCGCTGATCGAGTAGGTAGGTTACCTCTACTTACTACTCTCGATAAACAGTATTTTTTCTTCAAATTGTGCATGGTTCACTAGCTCACCAAAAAAGCTAAAAGTGTGCATGTTTTGTCCCTGTATCAACCTAAGGTTGATTAGTAGAAAATGCCTCAAGCATTAAGTCGTCCACCTTTGTACAGCAGGTACATTTTTTACCTGTGCGTAATGATTTCATAAATAAATAAAAGATGGTTTGTGAACGAAAGCACGAAGTGCGAAACATTTAAAAACGAAGAATTTAAAAACCCATCTTCAGGAGCACCGCTTGATTTGTATGCGATAGCGAAAACCAATATTATACAACCAATAAATACCATGAGTAATGCCGCAAATAAAACATCAACTTCCAGAATGCAATTACTGCTTCGCTGTAAAGTACGATGCAAATTTCAGAAAGTCAAGATTTAAACTGGTCAAATTGCAACCCAAACCAGACACTGGTTTGAAATCGTTTTTAGATAAAGATCATTTTGAATTTTAGAGAAAAGCCATCAGTTAAATAGGAAACAACAATGACTACGAACAAAACTAGCATCGTTACAAAAACATCTCCATTAAAAATAATGCCTTTTTTCATACAAATCACAAAGCTCCATAACCATTTTAAATTAGAGTAATTATGACATGTCTGACCAACAAGGATATTTTCCCTCTACCGTCCATTTATATTAAAGAACAATTGAAAAGTAAATTAATGTAGAGAGGTTGTATGAATGCAACACCCCAACATTAATCAGTTGGTTTATAAGGCACGCTGAAGGAAAAATTAAATAAATTCATACAAGCTGTTATTGCCATTGTGATGTCCATTATAGTACAAATTCATTGTCCACAATGATTCACACGTGACGACCTGAAAATTACGTTTGTTTTATTTATTATATTCACTCCATGGTATTTTTTATTGTTTCCACTTTGTCGCAGAATTGCTCACAATGTTTTGTAAAGCGTAGGTGCCCAAACTATACTATATCATTGCTATCGATCGATCCTACTCTAGAAGTTTCGATGAAGTTCCAAAGGGGGTGCATCTGTTTTTCGTACCGGGCGCTTTGCACTCTACTATGTGTTCAACCACCCCGGGAACCTTCCAGATAAATTCGACGCAGGCGCGATAGGGAGTAGTACGGGAAACTCGACTGTCTGCTCATGTAACACGTACATTGCCGCTTGTATATCACAGGCTCAATGTATGAATCGTTTTGGTACGAACGTACACGCCAATGTACATCGTCCAACAACAACATTCTGTCGAGTGTTTTTGTTGTCCGCGATACAGCGACACTGCTGGGTCGTTCTCGAACCCTCCGGACCGGCCGCGAACTCGTGGCGCCGCGCTTCCCACACGCTGTATAAGTACGGCTGTACAGCGTCGATCGCGGCAGTATAAATCGAGACAAAGTGACGAACGTTACTCCAAGTACGTCCATACTTTCGCGTTATTTACTTGTGAAGTGGTTATAAGTGAAACATTCCAGTGTTTTGTAATAAAGAAATGGAATCCCCCGTGGTATTGGAAAAACCACCGGAGTACCATGGCAGCGAAGTAAGTTTTTTTAAAACTTAAGCTTACAATAAATAAGAAATTCAGGAGTTAATTTAATATATAATTTCACGAATTACACATGTGTTCGTTTGAAGTTATAGCGATATTCACTTATTTATTTAAAAAAGGTACAAAGGCGGACTTAATGGTTTAGGTTTTCTCTACCAGTCAACCACGATGTTATCTTAAGTTATCGTTTTCACAATGCACACACCTGTATACCTGCAACATGCAAGGAATAACCTTTAAAGATCACAACAATTGGCATTTAAGTATGCTAGGTTGCTACTTCTGCATAATCATTTTAATCCACTGATAATAATAATTATTTTACTTCATCAGTAACATTGACTACTTCCAACTTGTTTGAAACCGGTTACTATTTATATGTATGTAGATGAAAGTGTTTCTACTACATATGCTATTTAAATAAGCGATGATCTAACACAAGGACTGTATGAGAAAGCCGAATGACCTGCAGAATATTTCCTTGTTCGCATTATAATTTGGAAACTGGCCAGGTGGTGGCATGGTCAAAGACATTGCTTGTCTGGAGCACAGGTGTTACCCTCGCTCAAATCATTATGACTAATTCCTATTTATATGGAACTAATTTGTAGAGCTATTGACGGCTTTACTAATTGGCAATACATCTGCCCTAGGCTACCCAGTATTTAAAAATTTGTTTACATTTTCCACTTTCTCCATATGCTTCAATGATTTTGTCTTATTCTCATTTGTTCTCTCTTATATCTTCGCAAATATGTAATATAGCTTTTGAGTAAAAAGACAAGGTAAAACAGTAGAAAGTACGGAATTTATAATATTTATTACTTTGATTCTTCTTTCTTTTTTTTGGTCTTTGATTTTTATTTGTTTCATTCTGCTGTATGTATCTGGTGTATTGTGTCGTTTATGTTAAACAAATGTATTTTCTTTCTTCTTTCTTCAGTGTCTTGACTCACTGGATTCGCCATATAGCCTTCGCGTAAACTTCGCCAGTTAAATTTGTTTTAAAAGTCCGTATATGATACAGCACTACCGCCTGCCATCGCATATTTGCCCACAAAAACGTCCATAACTAACACGAGATCATTGTAAACATTTCGACGTCATCCGCCGAGTCTCGTGAGTCAGAGGCGACGCCAACGAGGCGCTTTGGTTTTATCGAACTACCATGTATAGCGACTGCCTACGAAAAATAATTTCTTTAGCCGTCTGAAAACCGCAGAATATTGCTTTTTGTTTTCAAAGTTGAAGTTAACTCTGCGGTTTTTAGACCAACTGAATTCATTCATTTAGTAAAAGGCTTCAGATTTATTTATTTGTGGTACAAAATTAACGTTGACGGAAAGCTAAGTCAAATAGGTCGAATAATCAATATTCATTCTATAAATTATGAACGAAAATACATATTCGGTCATCGTCTGTAGTCAGCGTTATTCTTGAACGATTCCTCAAAGTTCACTTACCTCTCGTGCTTCTGTTAATGCTGAACCCCTTCTGCTTTGTTTATCTGTAAGTGCACGCTCGCTCTAAATACGCTCCCAATAATAGTGCTTCACTCTGCGATATTATCCCAACAGGGTTTCAACTCAAATCGACGCCATAATTTTAAGTGATATCCGTGATTACGACATCACTTTCATGTTTGTATCCACGTGATATTTAACTTTAAAAATGTAAATATTTCCAGCTGTGACTGCTGCTATTTGTAAACGTGATTTTATTATTATCATTCACTCTCATGTTTTTTCCTTCGATGTCGTCATTGCAAACTTGGAAAATTGAAAACACGAATATTCTTTGACCGTTTTATTTGTTATTTTAAACGGCTCTTATCATTCAAATAACCAATCAACGGTCTTCGCACCGCAGAGTTAACAAACAAAACGCATGTGATGATCCACTCAACTTGAGGATAACCGGTCTTCCGACTATGAAATTATCTTTGTAAATATTCAGCTAAGTTAAGACGGTGATGTCACCGATGTCAGTCTGATCTTAGGAGGTAAAATGTATCGTTCACGTACATAAGCGGACTTTAACTTTATGCCTTCAACGGTGCGTCACGCGAGCGCCCACGAGGATTAGTGTCATATGCAAATTTAAGCAAACGAAAGAAAACCTACTTTAGATGGGCTTTATTAGGAAGATAATAATCACCGGATGTTTTATACAAGACCTTAAAGCGTCTTGAGAGTAGAAATAACAGTTCCATCCCACGCATTGATTCATGATTCTGATTATGGAGATTATGTGGGTCACCGTATGATTATCGAGGAATGGATTTCAAGCTGATAAAGTTTTAATTACAGTCTTATTTACAATATATGGATATTGAGTTACAATATATACCATAAAGGATAAACCTCAACAAAACTGAAATAAAAATAAATGAAAGATGCATCAAGGACTGCAGTAAACGGCTGTGTTTTTAGCAGTATAGCGAAAACCTGATTGACTTTTTGCACGTCCCAATTTTGTCTCTTCCTAAACGGTGTAAACTGTCTTCATTTCGGCTTGCCTCCGACTTCAGAACAGAACGTTGGATGTTCGGCGGTCAACGACTTCACTTGCGTCACCCACCTTCGCGAGTATGTCTCAAAATATTGTTGGCCATTTATTCCTAGCGTAATGTTACGATTATGCGAAAACGACATGCCATTTTTATATTAGACTGCGACTGCTGCTAAAAAAAAAGGTGTGACACGAAATGTTTTATAAATATATTTGATTTTCTGTTTTTGAAGGCTCTAATTTAAAGGTATTCTTCAGTTCTTACTATGTAACAAATGCTTATGTCAAGTATAAAATTGGAATATATCATGTGTTTAATAGATATTTACGACGAGTGAATGATGATAAGTGACAATATTAGGTCATCACCTATAAATGACATACCTCTATCTTATCTCCAATTCTGTTTAAATGCAGTTTCGGATGTATTAACACTTAAGAACTTCGATTACCGTTATCTGAGTTACATCATCTTAAATTATTTATAATGATATTGGTTCAAGTGCCACGTGAATCGTGAATATTTATTTTTTTTTTTTTAAATGACCACAATCGCAGCATTATTAGCTCACGAGACTGTCCACGTGCCCCTCATCCCGCCAGCACACGTTTGCTACGTATTCAACAATCGTCCACAATCGCATGACGCAACGATCTCCATCGGTTTTTGTTCACTTCAACCCACACGCTGATGTCACCGTTTACAATCATCAGTATCGCTTTGCTTTTGTACATTTCGTGCCATGATGCCGCTTTCCTAGCACAACTATATACATTCTTGGCTTTTTCCACGTAACTAATTACATTGCCGGTATTGTTGAGTCTGGCATTCGTTTCGCGATCTATTATGTTGATGATATTTCTTTGTTTCTGTGACTTACTTCTAATAAGTCTTTTTTTTTGGGAGTAGTGAGTCTTGTTTACAAGCAGTGTTTGTCAAAAACTTAATATTGTTTCACAATATATTTTAGACGTCGCAAAATGTCATATATTTATCGTCTCACTCAATCGCAGAATCCAACAAGTGCTAAACTGCTTAACTATTACTAGAACTTCTCCTTGGTGATGCATTCCAATAAACCCAGGGAGCAATAAACAGGAATAAAATAAATGAATATACCGCGGTATCAGAAACGTGAAGCCTCTTTGCTAATTACGTTCGAAGGTTATTCCTGATTACAATCTACTTTATAATCATAAGGTTGCGAGAAAAGATCAGAGCATGATAATTTCAGAACCCTCGCTTTTATCTCTTTATATTGTTGATGACTGTAAAGTCATCGTAAACCAACGATGGGGCTGTTAATTGACTATTTTTTGTGTCGAACATGTCAAAAGCAAGCCCTTAACGAAATTGTTAATATTTATTCGCACTGCGTAAATCATTCGAACGTTCATCCACGTAATGATACCGTAGTATCAAAATACGAAAGTCGCGACTGTAAGGTCACTTCCTCGGCCGTCCTTGCCTTATATGGTTGTATCAGGCGACGCAAATGTAACTACTATGTACCTTTTCTGTTTTGACGTGCATTCCGTCTCCTTCGCACATTACTACTGCAGGAGTAAGGTGGCTCAAAGTACGGAATCCACTATATGGTACTTGCACTTGTCGCTTTACATATTTATAAGAGCTCCATCCGGATACTTGCGAAATCGATGCAATAAATATGAGCTTCCTGTATTGACGTTCCTTTAAGACAATTTAAATGATGGCAGTTTTGTCTCGAGGATGATATTACAATAAAGGAAAATTAAGAAGCTGCGTTAATCAGTCGAGACTTATAATCATAAAACAACGTAGGTATATGTGTCTTGATATATATCACTAGGAATTACAAGGCTTACCTCGTGAAGTGGCCGCCACTGCTGGCTAGCCATGTGACTTCTTATATAAATAAGCTCAATTATAGAATTCAATTTAGCCATACCTACTAACATTAATAACAGCAGGTCGATATGTAATGGATTAAGCTGAATTATTAAGTCATTATGGACACTTGCGAACATGACGTTCCTGGTACTGGCTTCATTGGTATAATGACGATTCCGTCATTCCAATTTTGAAGCTAGTTCTTCACATCGAATTCAGCCGTTCAAAAAGTCATACTAATCAAGGCCTGTTTGCACCATAAATCGCTTTAATACGTTTACTGTTAATCGTAAACGTAAAACATCGGTTTGTTTCTATGAACCGTTTGGAAAAGACGGTGATGTTTAGCGCTAAACGCATTTAATATTTCTAGTGTAAGCGGATCTTAGTTGATTTAAGTCTTGTATAAGTTTTGTTCGCTTGAGGAATCAATGAATCTAACCGTTTAATTTTTTTGTCAACAGCGCGGTTTTCCGTTTGACGAGGAGGAGGGGTCGGGCGCGTGGAGCGAGCTTGCGTCGCGACACCCTGACATAGCGGCCCGTCTGCGACAGCGCCCAGCCACCTGGGCCAGGAAGAGGAGGCCTTCGAGCCAGGACGCAACAGAAGGTACGAATAACCTCTGTTCAAAAATAAAAGCTAACCTATATAAAATCAACATTTTTTTTTTATAGAGTTTGATTTAAGGTCAGATTTCAGTTGCCTTCAGACAAAATACATAAGTTTCTAATACTTATTATCTGTAGAGATGTCTCGCAACATTTACTGAAATAAGACCTTCTTCTTTACAGGTGTGCTTAAAAGACCTTTCGTAATTCCAGATTTCGGCGACGGTTTCGGTGGCTTCGACAGATTCCCCTTCGACGACATCCCGCCAGAGTTCAGAGAACATTTCCCTTCACATTGGAACCGCAGATTTGGACCTCGCGACGAGCAGCCGCAGCCGCAACCAACACAGCAACACGTGCCGCACCCGCCGCAATCTCCGCCGGCGCAGCAGCAAACCACAGCCACACAGACTGAACAAGAACCTGAACCAGGCCCTTCAGAACCCGAACCACAAACGCACCTACCACAATACGGACTAAGGAACACAGTCGATCTCGGCCAGAAAAGCCCCGCCGACCCTAGCTTGGTCGATGCGGACGACAGAAATCAAAGGTCTATGTCAGCGCCGCCAGACAGTAGCGCACCATCTAACCAAAGCTTCAAAATGAGTGGACAGAACCACCAGGAACACCCGCCACAGCACGGCGAACAGCACTCCAACGTGCGACACATACCTATATTCGTGGAGGGCAGGGATGAGCCCGTCATCAACAAATCAGTCGACCACGGCACTCACTTCGGTGAAACGAAGCCTGCGTACGTGCCGCCTGCCCCACAACCGCATATCGATAGAGATCAGTATTTCGCTGACGACGGCCCTGTAGGTTACCACCATCCGCCTAACTTCTCGAGAGCCTTTGGCACACCCTTCAACAAAGGATTTAGACAGGGACCACAACCATTCACACAGCAAAAAGCGTACCCGCAGGCGGCGTATGCCCGCGGTGCTTCACCGCAACGCGCTCAGTCACCTAAACCGCAACCGCCTCCGCATACCGAAGAACATTTTGTGAAAGTGCCAGTTCACCACGACCAGAACGCACCTAAGACTGAACCTCCGTCCAGACCCCAGCAGCGGCAGCAGCCCCCGCCGCCGCAACAGAAGCAAGCCCCGCCCCAGCCGCAAGCTCCACAAGCTCCTCAGCGGGAACAGACTCCGCCACAACCTAAACAAACCCCGGTCAACGACCCTATCTCACAGATTCTTCGTATTCAAACAGATGTACTAAATCTTATGACTGAGGTTGAGAACTTTGGCGGTGCCAAAAATGATAAGAAATACTTGTTCCTAGATGAAATGCTTACTAGGAATCTCATTAAATTAGATACTATTGAAACTGATGGCAAAGAAAACATTCGGCAGGCTAGGAAGGAGGCCATCAAGTGCATCCAAAAATGCATAGCTGTATTAGAAGCCAAAGCAGAAAGTAACGCTGCTGAAAAGAGCCAACCTCAGCCAACAGATGTAGAAATGAATGAAAATGCCAATAAACAGCAGGCAGCTGAACAGGTTACGGAAAATGGTGAGGTTGAGATGAAGGAAAACACCAAAGAGGAGGGCCAAAGCCAACCACAGGAGCAAGCCGAACAACCGGCACAAGTGGCCCCAACGGTGGAAGCGAAGACTGAGAAACCGCAGGAAGTAACGACAGAGGCGAAGGTCGAAGAAGTCAAACCTCCAGCGGAGCCAGCAGACAACAAGGACGCCACACAAACACAAGCTGCCGACACACGACCCGAGGACACTCCACCCGAAAAACCAGCCGAAAATATTGAACAAAAACCGGAAGGCGAAGGCAAATGCCCCAAGAAGGGCACTAAAGTTGTAAAGAAACGCAATAAGAGCAAAGATAACAAGAAAGATATACCTAACGATAGTACTAAGAAAGAAGATAGCAATAAGGAAGAAAAAGTGGAAGAAAAGAAGGAAAACTTAGATATAATGCAAGTGGACGATAAAGGTGATAAGACGGAGCCTCAGGTGATGGAAGTAGACGGTGCTGCTAGTCAATAAAGTTAGTTCGCAATAGTGAATGTCTCATTAGTCACACACTCATATCCGCGCACGGGGCTTAAGTGTATGCCTTCCTTAATCTTTGTGTTAATTATTGTTCATAAATAACACAAGTGTTGACATTGTATTGTTTATGTTTGTACATTTTATGTTTTTAATATTAAACAAATGTGTAAAGATATTTGTTGTCCTCTAGGATTTGAAACGGTCTCCTTGTCCTAATATTAAATTAATTTATTGTTTATCGTTACTTGATAACACAATTTTCTGAATAAATAATGAATCCGTTTATAAGTGTTTTTTATTGACTATACAATACACATATTGGATAATACAAAATATATTATAATTATTAGCTATATTACACATATATTACTTAAATTATAATTTACTTAACATAGGAATTCAACTCCGTGATGGATAACTATCACAGAATGCAAAGCACACGGAGATTACTTCCTACTGCTTCCTAATTGCGTAACACAACCACAAACTCGATAATATTGTAGGATATTGTTAACCATTGCTTCATATGTTTGAAAATTTTGTCTGCTAAACAACAAATAAGGTAATGAATGTTGTTGAACTGTCATAATTAAACTTATTGCTACCAATAGTGTGTTACGCAATCACCCCGGCGAGCTATGCTGTAGAAATCTCACCGTGAAGTGAGCTGTGAAAAGTGTCAATCAGGTGGAATGACGGCTAACTCCAAGTTCATTTGCCGAAGTTTCTACAGTGAGATTTTTTACAGAATAGTCGCGCATCGATGGCATGTGTAGATATACATTTTTTACACCTCAGTCACGTAGATCCTGTCATCAGTCTGATAAACTAAATATATACAATCACATACTATTTACTATTAAACTAATTTATGCTACACAAAGACAAAAATATTGATGGTTTTCTTCGACCGTCTATAATTTCGCTTTGAAAACCTAAACTACAAATACATAAAGCTATAAGCGTGGAAGTTCTAATTCGAAGAATGTCTCAAAATAAATAAAACGAAATTCGTGACCAGTTAGACCCATAGCTAATTGCGAAATAGTACTCTCACACCATGGCATACTAGTTACTACTGCAGTACAAACAATATATTAAATAAACATCGACAGCAATATACATCCGACCAAGGATTGTCTAGGTAACAGTAAGTAACTCTTTAGTCTGGCATTCCACTAAAGCTATAAATATGTTGTCTTGTGTAGTTCGTGAACGAACTAGGTCGTAAGAGCGCTCCTACAGGCGAACTAGTTCCTTCAATCCCCATTTCGAAGTTCGTTAGTTCGTGCCGAATGAACGACATTGGCGTCGACTTATGGACTGAACTAAGATCGTCACGCACGGGACAGCACTATACATACTCCCGCTCATCCGCATCTGAGGATGAGCGGTGATGCAGTTAGCATAGCGTGGGGTCCATAAGGACCGATGCCTGCCCCAAGGCCGTGGAGCACATGAAAAAGAGTAACCGGGGTCCCTGGGGCGCATAGGCAGGTGAAGGAACAGGGGTGGGTTTTAGTCAGTAAAAGTCTGACACGCCCTTCCGCTCCGCCCAGAGCGGGAGAG
>VKGM01006228.1:0-10594 GCA_007844875.1 Busseola fusca | reverse complement strand
GATCAAAGCAATTAAGCCAAATGCATACACAGGTCTATAGATGTTTTTGTAAAGTTCTTAGTTTTTAGCTTTAATCATTGGTTGGACCAAAATGTATTGTAATTTCATTTCATTTTTTTTTCAGTTTTGAGAACGTTGGTATTCTGTTTCTGTGCCTCAATCTGTCAAAATACTTCGAATTTTCACACATTAATTGTCGCGGAGATGAGACTGCGACTACATTTAGAACATATTTATTAGAACAATTAGTCTTCTGTCAACTGGACAACAAGAGCATTTTTTTTGTGGGTGGGAAATCATCAAATGACTTCTCCCGCTCTGGGCGGAGCGGAAGGGCATGTCAGACTTTTACTGACTATAACCCACCCATGTTCCTTCAATTGCCTATGCACCAGGGGCCACTGTATCTCTTTCAAACAACCCGCGGCCAACTACAAGAGCATCAAAACAGAAATATATAAGAATTGAAGACAAGAAGCAAATCATTATCAAATACTCCATACAATAGTATTTCTGTAAGCCTCTTTATGGAAACAGTACACAAAGATAGGCGGTAACTTTCCAATATTTACTATTGACACATTTGCAAGGAATGCACCTATAAATAAACCCGCACATTGGTTCTAGCACACATTGTTATCTACCATTTATCAGGTGTGATAAAACAGGAATTAAATTGCCGAGTGGCAGACGAGGGTCGATAGCATTTGATCGAGCCATTAACTTATATTTGAATAGCAAATGAATTGGCTGATAGGTAGAAAATATTGTGAATGGTAATGTATGTAAGTGATCTGCAAATAGGATCTGAAGGGATTGGGAAAGTTGTTAAAGAAAGTGTCGAGGTTTGGACGAGTTTTAGTGTATTTAGGTAAGTGTTTACATAATCAGCCTATAATATTCTCATTACTGGGACACGGGCCTCCTCTCTTCTAGAGGGGGTGAACTGTAAATGATTTATTTTGTAAGTAGGTTTGTATAAACACTTTTACACGTCAATCATATTATAAAATCTAAATCATATTTCATATTTGAAATCTACCACGTGGGCCCAGTGCGGTTTGATATAATTATGTCACCAGTCTTCAAATTTCCGTTTCTTGGACTTGCCGGTTTCCTTCACAGTTTAGAGAACAGTGTGATGAAATTATTTACAACAAGTAAAGTGAACCCACGACCTAGTGTTCGTAAATCGGGGCCGATAGCACTGGGCCACCACTGTTCTGATTAACAATATTTTATTGTTTGTATATATTATACAATCAAAGTCAAACGAGGGTAGGAGAGCCAGAGGACGTAACTAAGCGTAGAGTATAAAGACACATGACTAGTTCTGTATAACTCAAGTGAGCCGTATAATTAAGACTCATCCATAGGAAAATATAAGAATAAGCATAAAGAATTCACAGGACTAAGTATTAGGGTATTGAGTGACGTAGATGATGACGGTCGTGGTACGTATGATATTAAAAGAGAAACCAAATAATAGAATCCAGGCTCATAGTAAACTTAGTTTTTAATTCTGATGAGATAAGAGAGAGTTTTATCACAAGATAAAGTTAGGTTTGTTATTTATTATCACAAGATAAGCCTGGATTTGTTATGTATCTAGAAGACAATAATAAAAAGATTACCTACTTTAAATCTTTGTTGAATTTCGCAGAAGATAAAAAAATATAATGATTCACACGTATTTTGTGTTCGAACAAATACTAAAAAGAAAAGGACACTATCCACCTGTACCATAAACGTCAATAAAGCCATAATTGGCAGAAACATCGTCTCATTAACAAATCTCAACTTTATCCTAAAAACATACAGGACAAATTACCTTATCAAGTATTTAGACCTCATTCAAAGATCATTTGCACAGGTAAATCTGAATCATAACCCCAAAGTGATACAGTATAAATTAGTTTGTCCAGTATATACATATGTCCTCAGTCGAGATATCATATTTTCTGGTAACAGTCGTGAGCATTCAGGAGACAGGTTGGAATATGATATGTTAGGTGTAATACAGGACTGGGTAATTATAGCTATGTAATTAGAACTATCTGGGGAATGGGATTTGAAGCACACATCATAAATATTTGGTTATTTTACTTCTATTTTAAGAGAGAAACTAAACGCAATTGAAACGCCAATTCCCGTAAACTAAAACGTTCCAAATTAGTCGTAATCTCAACGACAATCTATGTATGTCAAAAAATGTAGGATATTTTATGACTGAGACTAAGATCAGACTATGAACGGTCTTAAAATTAAATGAACTGTCCCTCGTCTGTTAACAATCGATTCTACATATCTTTGGTCCTTTGATACGCATTTCGTATCTGGACTCTGTAAAAGAAATATACCGTTTCAAGGAATGCTTCTGCATACTTCAGTTCATTGATAAAAAAAAAACACGAAATTGTGTAAGAATGTGTAACCTACGTTGTTGACACCGCTACGATCCGGACGAAGCGTTTCGCCTCGTCTTTTATACCGCGTACATCGAAGGACTGGAACAGTTTGCCTGCTGCGGTCTTCCCGTCTGATTACAATTTAAGTGTTCAAGGCTAGAGTGAACAGGCTAATAATAAACTAGTACGCTTTACCACCAATGATTGCACCACTGCTTACCATCAGGCGGGATCGCGGTCAAGCACTAGTTAATAACATTAAAAAAAAAGTATTTTCAGATACTGATAACGACTTGTAATAACCGCTGTACTAGATAATAACAATAAAAAAAAAAACATGCCACTTGTAAATGTCAATCAAAATAAAAATGAACCCTACTGATGAACTAGAAAGTAAACAAACAATCAAGTTATCTATTTAAATCAAATAATGCTAAATAATTCTTGGACCCCTTCCAACTAATGAAGCGACATAATTATAACAGCATCTTTCAAATAGGCCTCGATGTTGTACCTACTTGGGTTTTTGAATTACTGGTGAAGAAAATGTAGGTAGTGATAATTTAACAAGAAAGAATAAGAAGGCTCCGTTTTATCAATATGTAAAGATAAAAGGCACTTTTCCATGACCTAACCTACCCAATGCGTAGGCAACAAAACAAATAAAAGAACATCAAGTAACAAAAGCATACAATATATCGTAATGACTGTAGAACAAATGTGTATGAGCAGAGCACCCACGCAGTGCTTAGTACTGAGGTCGTGATGTATGCCCACGCGGAGGTTTACTTTGGTAAGACCAAGCAGGATAAAGTTGGTACGATTTGCAAAGATCAGATCAAAGTCATTGAGCATGGAAATGGACTATTTCATGGTTTTAGCTACGGTAGTCGATGGTGATCATTTTAAGTTTCGTAAGAAGATTATGGTCATTCTACTGGATGGGTGAGCAGAAACAATAATTGCAACATATAATAGATACCTACTAAATTACTAACAGGACTAACCACAACTAAATTCTAACTGTTTTTGCCTCATAGATAAGAACATTATACTGGGCCCCAAGTTATACAGACAAAAATTTACTTTTCAGTACATTTCGACTGCGTAGGTATTGTAATTTTCTAAGAAACAGCCGATTTGTTTTTAAATAACCTTCGAAAGGTTTCGACGTTTCATAATCATGTACTGAATCCATGATAACAGGCTGTGCGCCGATATTGCAGCGACTCTGTATAGTAAGAAGTACTAAAGATTCAAAAAGAAGGACCCATTATATACATACATATCCCATTGCATCATTCAAATGCTCCTACAACAATGCTGCTTAGCGGAAAAACAAGAAAAGAGGTTGATATTGCGCCAATGAACTGATTCAGAAAGACCACTATCACAGGACTGCTATTTACAAACCTTTCCTCCAAGATTCTTTATTCCCTATCGCTAAAGGAATGGTCTTATCGAAAGGATTGAAATACAATACCTTCTAATCCCGAAGCTATAAGATACGGCTGAGAAAGTTGATGTTTGTATAGGACCCGACTCTCAGGGCACTACTGTTAATGTAGTCTGATTAGATTGAGCTCAACATAACAATAAACTGCTTGGGAATTAGATTGTTACAATTGTAATCAGAGGACGATAAATTAATTAGCGTTAGTTGTTGTATTGATAGTAAAATCTTTCGTTAAGTGGAAGCCGGCTACAGGGTTTCTAATTAAAATGTTGTAGTTATTAAACAAAGAGATGACATTCGGAAAGCCAAATTATTTGGATTAGTTAATAGAATATCTAAACATTACAAAAATGATGTAAGTTTAAATTTCGGCGAATCGAAAAGGACCAAATTTTCGACGACAAAGATGATGAACAAAGAAAGAAAATACATTTATTTGCGGCAAAAATGAAGCATAAAAAGGACACAAACACAGAAAAATAACAGGTTGGGGGTTGTCACATCCATGCAAGACGGCCATCGCTCAGCATAATGCTAAGACCCTATTAATACGAGACAGAGCCCCAGCGAACATGAAGCCAAACAACCGAAGTATTAATCAAACAACAAACACAGCAGTGTTTAGGTTTCAAAACAAGTGACGGTCAGCTAATCAATCATCGCAAACATGCGCCTACGCCCAAATATTTTCGTTTTATGCTCACTTTAGTGGTTGAAGGTTTCGGTGTTTTAGCATTTGTTTTGAAATAGCACTTTTGATGTAATTTCTTTTGTAAAACTGAAGAACTCATCAGATTCGAGGACGGCAGATAATATACATCAGACGTCAAAATGGCACAGTAAAGATTACTGGGAAAACCTTAATTAAAATAAGTGACAAAACGTAATTTCGAAGTTATTCTAAATACACAATTTAGCATCTAGATAAAACACAAAACCTATTAAAAGACGACCTCATAATTACTGATAATTTTTCAACATAACCGCTGCCTGTTACATTCTTAATAGCTTACTAACACTCAGTACAAAGTCACCGATGGACATTTAGTTAATTCTAATTTACAGACGGAATGAACGGTCGTAAGTAATACGTACGGAGCGGTGGAGGCCATAATTACGAGACACGTAGCTGCATTCTTAGAAAATACACTCGTATTTGCGTGCTGTTAAAATGAACGCGTAATGAACTACTAGGTAGTTGCTACCGATCGGTTATGAGCTAGAAAATATCTAAGAAATACTAACTCTCGCTTGTATCAGCAATATCAAGGAAATGATTATTGCTGATACGAGTAGATGTAATATTATAAATGGTAGAGATGTAAATATGCAAAGCTTTGACTGAAGGTTTCGTATTTATTTGGTGTAATAAATCGATTCCAATTATTTCATGTCCAAAGCATGATTTTTCAAATGACTGTGACTAAATAAAACACCATGAAAATATGGACGGTTTGAGCACATTCCCAAATAAGTCAATCTATGAAAGAGGCGACGATTAAAAAACCCATTAAAAGTAAGATCTCTCGATTCAAACACTTCAACTTCCACAGGAAACCAACAATTCGAATGGAAAGACCAAAAACCAGCACTGTTCCTAAACAGGTACCATATCAATCCGTTGACAACCATCTGAATCAAATACGATATCAACGATTCAGTAATCATCCTGAAATGGACACAAACATTTACGATTGCGTGAGGCAAAAATATCAGGTTGGTTGTAACAAAAATGACGGAAAGTCATTCCCCATGGAGTATGGTGTTCACGATCTAGGAATACAGGCTGTTGTGTAAGATAAATATGGAATTAATTATGGTTGTACAAGGTTGGAACGACAGCGTTTTGCAGAAATGTATTGTGTAACGAAGGACCAAAATATTTTAGATAGCAATTGCGATGTTTAATTGATATAATCTATGAGTGAGTTACCTATTCGAAAAATGTGGTCGTTTAGGAACATGCAGTGATCACTGTCGCGTATGGAAATTTCTTCAGGAATGTCGTTATATCTTTTACGTCATTTTCTGTCTTGCTTAAGAGTGTCTTAGTTTTCATTTGATTTTCCATGAAAGATGTTTTGAAACATATTTAAAAAAAAAAAATGTCCAACACTTTATTTATTTCGTTTTGAAGTGACCTTACCGGGTGCATGTTTGATACGTTTAATCTTATTCCAAGCTCTGTAAAACATCATAAACTGAATTTAAGTTACTGCCAGAATTAAATCGCGGATTCTTTACCCTTACACCAGTTAACCCCGTCCAAATAAGGCACACCCGCGTTCCAATAAGGCGTACTATCATAACACCATGCGAGCCACGGCCCGCAATGCCTTGGTTTATGAGGAGATCGCTCGTAAGAACTGGCTGTGTAACGTTCAGGACATTCCCTTGTTTTGCTCCGAACGTGGGATGCCAGAGGAATGGATAACTTAGAGATACATTGTATGCTTTGTTTTGTTACATATTTGTGTGGCTTTTGAATCTGTTGGTAATGGAGATAAGAGACGAGCGAGTTTGCCACTTCAGTTTGTCAATTCGTGGGGCTATCTCAGTCACCTTGGTTATCCTGTGGATCTCTTCGTTATTCTTCATTAATTAACTCTTCATATTCTTCAAAATTTAAATAAGCCCAATAAACTCTAAACCAGGGGCCCTATTCTGCTATTACATTAGTGCCATAATGGTTGTCATTGATCTCATAATGGCTGATTTTGTCAATTTTTGTATATAGTAGATTACAAAACTTGTCAAAATCGGTTGATTTTGACAAGTTTCTCATAATGGTTGTTATGAGATCAATGATAGACCATTGTGACACTATTGTAATAGCAGAATAGGGCCCCTGTATCTCAGCTCACAAAATCATCATGCCCCAAATTCAGGTCCAAGTAAAGCCAGTTCTAACCATAACCTACCTCAACTAGAATCCTAGTAACCATGGCAAGAGGGGTATTGCTCTCGTGAAAGTGGCTTCCACTATCAGGCATCACAATTACAGTGCTTACACCCCCGGAGCTAACCGTAATGATAGTGTTTGCTTAGACTTAGAAAGTGTTCTCAGGAGGTATAGATAACATTTTTGCATAAAATTATTTAGTTTGTGGGCGTTAAGTGTAAATTGTTTGACGTGATTTTTGTTTTTAGATAATGATTGGGTTTATTGTTTTATTACATGCTGGTGATAATTTCGTAGAAAGAAAGAATTTTAAATTAAATGGTTACAGACGATGGCGTAATAGGTACAGAATTTCTTAAGTTTTTTTTTTTATAATGTATAAACTAGTGCTTGACCGCGATCCTGCCTGATGGTAAGCAGTGATGCAATCGTTGATGGTAAAGCGCACTAGTTTATTATGAGCCTATTCACTCTAGCCTTGAAGACACTTAAATTGTAATCAGACGGGAAGACCGCCGCAGGCAAAATGTTCCAGTCCCTCGATGTACGCGGTATAAAAGACGAGGCGAAACGCTTCGTCCGGGTTGTAGTGGTGCCAACAACGTAAGGGTGGATGCTCGCCGTACGACGGGTCGTCCGATGATGAAACGGTGATGGCGGAATTAAGTCATGTAATTCCTGCGCACACTCACCAAAATGCAACCTATAGAATACCGAAAGGCTGGCTACCCTACGCCTGTGCTCCAGGCTTTGAAGATTGGTCTTCACCAGATCTGGATCACCAATTAGCCTCTTCGCACGCCTCTCCACTGAGTCCAAAGCATCCAGGTGGCATTTAGCAGCACCAGCCCAAATGTGGCTGCAGTACTCCACACACGATCGAACATGCGCTTTGTTTAACATTAAAAGCTTTTTTTTTTAAATAAAAAAAAGTTTTTTACTACTGTTGAGTAGTCATTGGGTAGAGAGTCTAGGCTGTGTTACGTCAGGAGAAAACGAAGTTTGATCGCTAATATTAAAATAAAATGTTTCAGATCATTAAAGTGGACACTAAGACCGGCGAGACCAAGACCTGGTGCAGCCTCAATTGTTACCCCAGCGAGCCGATATTCGTCCCAACGCCTAACGCTAAGGTGAGGCAACAGATTTCATGTCTTAATCCAAAGTTTTTGAAACGATGTGCGGCGTAGGAGTACTGGTACAAATCGTCACACTGAACAAGCGTTAAGGCCGTTCCATAGAGCTCTACTACTTACTTTTCCTTTATCTTTGTATTTTTCTCATGTTCGTATCTAAAAATATAAAGACAGACCACACAAAAACGTGTGTGTTGACTCCGATCCTGACGAAGTTCCCCGACCGTATTTCCATGTAACATTTTCTTAGGAAATAAGGAAAGTAGCGAACATTTTTTGGTTCTATTGACAAATCACAGCAAGAAAATCCACCAATATTGATTATCCGTCTACCGTTATCCCCATTTCACTCTTATATCCATCCACCTACAATCAAATCAGAACTGCATCTGAAATTGCTGAAGAGACCATAAAGAATACTATTTTTTTCTTCTAGGACGAAGACGACGGTGTTCTCCTCGTCGCGTTAGTATGGGGCGGGGAAAAGACACAGTCAGTGGCCATGCTGGTCCTAGACGCTAAGACCATGTGTGAACTAGCGCGGGCCACGTTCGACACTCCATCACCAGCACCCAAGTGCTTACACGGCTGGTTCTTGCCGACCAACGGCTAAATAAATCTAGAGATCATAAACTTGTAAGAAGGAGATTTTTAACAATAAGTTTAAAGAAGTTTAGACTACGTTGCTTAAATATTTTAATGCCGCTTGTGTCGTTAAATTCTTATGTTTTATTTTCTCTTAAAAGAAAAGAAGGTGGAATTACAGTCGGTGGCCATATTGGTCTTAGAAGGTCGCTTTATTTGTGTTAATAGGGAAGAGCAACCTTTAGAACAGCTGTTCCGGACAGATAAACTATATCTATGTTGCCAGACGGAAATTAGTCCAATTTTGTACATACAAAATTAAAGTATAGTCAACAAGTCTGGTCAGGGTTTTGTACTGCGTATCCCAATTTAGGGAAATAAAACTAAAAAGTTTCAGTTGTTAGGTAACAGCGACCTAAAAACATCCTTGGTTATGTCTTTTGCAGCAAAATAGCAACTGCCCAAGGCTCAGTGTTAATGAAAAATAGTTTCCGTAAAGAAGGACCAATGTTGAAAAAGGTTAGACCACTGTTGGTCTTTTTATTTTCATTTGGGTGGATTATGATTATGTTTTAAAGTGTTCCCAATTGCGGCGTTTGGCTTAAAACTTTATTTCGTTTGGTTTCGACCACATATTTAGATAAATAAAATTAACTCAAATTAATTTAAGTTCTTATGACGACGACGTTGTTGAAATTATGATTATGATGAAATACTTCAGAGTATTTTTTTAAGTATTGTTCAAAGGCTCCAAAGACCATTTGCTTGTATTATTTAGCAAGGACTATAATTTTAAGTTACAAGTTATTGTGAAAGTGGGTAGGATGTGTAAATATTTAAATGTGGTTAGGGGAGATTTTCTATGTTTAATAAATAAGTTGAAATAATATGTTTCTTTGTATTTATTTATCCCGAATTGCAAGCTTGCTATTGTAGAACCCTGTAGCCCAGCACCCTAATTGTAGAACCCTGTAGCCCAGCACCCTAATTGTAGAACCCTGTAGCCCAGCACCTAATCGTAGAACCCTGTAGCCCAGCACCCTAATTGTAGAACCCTATAGCCCAGCACCCTAATTGTAGAACCCTATAGCCCAGCACCCTAATTACGTAACATATTATCAATCACAATTTGAACCATTTTGAAGGATGTCGCTGCCTGTTAGGGCCGCGGGTTGTTCGAAAGAGATATCGTGGCCGCTGGCCGCTGGCGCATAGGCAAGTGAAGGAACATGGGTGGGTTTTAGTAAGTAGAAGTCTGACACGCCCTTCCGCTCCGCCCAGGGCCGTAGAGGTCATTTGATGATTTCCCACCCACCAAAAAAAAAAGGATGTCGCTAATCCATTGCTTCATATGTTCGAAAATTTGTCAGTCCAACAACGTAAATAACGCAATGAATGTCGTTGAGCTGTCAAAATGGAAGTCATGGCTTACCCTATATTGTTATACTCTTTGCCATTGCTACTGTTACTGTGTTATGCAATTACCTCGCTGCTATAAGCTGATAATGGCGGAGTTTGTTACCTACAAACTCCTAGTCAACAAGAAAATAACCAGAAGCAATATTTTTCTGGAGTAGTAGGTGACGGTCTGTAACTAGAAATTGTGTCCTGTCATCTGCATGCTACCAGAAGTATGGTCGCTGGAGATGGCGCCAAACAAGCAGCCCAATTCTAGGTCGAGGCCGTTTAGATTTCTTACGACACGCTAAGAAGTAGAAGATCGGGAAAACAGGGTTTAAGTTCAAAGAAATTGATATACTAACTCTGCCTTCTCTTTATATCTTAGAATGTATTTTGTATGTTCGCAAAAACTTAGAAGTTTTTAAAATAAGAAGTGATTTCCATAATGTAAATACACATAGTAAAAATGAAATTGTGATACCTAAATTTAGATTAACTAAAACTAGCAAGTCATTTCTTATAAACAGCATCCGTTTTTATAACAAGTTGCCAATGCCGGTTAAAGAACTTACCGATGGAAAGTTCAAGACCCTCATCAAACGTGTCCTTATCAAAAAAGCATATTATAAGATTAAAGACTACGTTGAAGATAAGGTAGTTTGGCAATGATTCCTTCTGCACATGTGGCTTCCCTGGCATCTCATTA
>VKGM01006227.1:5467-17345 GCA_007844875.1 Busseola fusca | reverse complement strand
GTGTTACACAATTAGTGTTAGAGCATTAGTAGAAATTGCCTGGTCACTACATGGTGGTAGTTCGTACAGGCAATTTAAATACTCATACATATAGGGTAGCAGAGACATTCCAACTAATAACCATGAATTCAGCACATGATTTTAGACCCCCAAAAAATTTTATGACGGTTAAATACCGCTTTTTCAAAGAAAAGTGTGCGGTTAAAATGTGGAACAGTCATTTTTTTTTTTAACGCCGACGAAAAATACCATTTCAGGGGTTTCAGAATTACTTAGTGAATCGATCATACCATAGTAACAAGTTGCATCAATATTCCTGCCAACCTGTATACAGGGTCAAATAACATTGGCTCTCAAAACTCCGCAGACGGAACGGGTATTGATAACATAAAAGAAAAAAGATAAATATGTATGATGATTTGTCTTTGGGGACAGACTATGGTTGTTGAATTTTAGAAGATCTGTATCTCTTAATTTTCTCGTGTTTAAATATCAATACCCATATTTAAATACGATAAAATTAAGATGTTCATGTCCGCGGAGTTTTGATATCTTATTTAATTGTGGAGCGAATAAATCAAACGACGCTGTTTTCCGAACAAAGAGGATTTCCAACACGCGTCGCCGTAATAAACAAGATTTTCCAATAACCGTATTGGCTTCTAAAGTTATGGGGGTGTCTAGGCACCGTTCCAATTCCAGGCTTTACCTGAGAATTTTCAATTAAAACCACTAGTCACCCAACGCCATTCAGGGATTACTGCGGGCTGACTCAATTACTATCTACTACTACCAATAAGGAGAACTTATTACACACACCTTTTTCTTCATGATAACGCTTCTTCGAGACTACACGTCAGTTACAAAAAACTGGTCCTGGCGCGTCGTCGGGAAACGATAATATCGCCCATTTTTCATTTTTCTCCGTGAAAGGAGCGCAAAGAAATGAACCGTGTTGAAATACAGTGACAAATAATATCACTTCAACATGTTTATAGTAGTTGCAGTCGCAGAAAATTCTCAAGTTTTCACCTTCACGTAGTGTGCAACGATATCTTAGCGGCGAGAGCGAGTAATGGAGCGTACACCCAACAGATTTATGGACGCACTACGTTAAACCACTTTGGAGTTGAGGGCAGAACATTTTGTGCCGAGTGTACGCCGTATTAGTTTTTGTAGTGGAAAACTATTTGTCATGGGTTATGTGTATTATTACTTATTTGTGCTGAAGGATTTGGACGTCCGTTTTTTTTTAAATGTAAACTGAATTCAGAGTTGTAAGGGAAGGCGCCCGGTCCGGTGCCTACTGCGCTTTGTAATGTTAATGCTGCTTAGAACTAGTTTTATATTTCTGACTGACCGATTCCTTGGCAGTTCAAAAGTGCTCATAAATGGTTTAATTGAAATAAATGCTTTGATTTTGAAGAGAACAGTGAAGGTAAACTGAATTAACTTGGTTTTTGAAGTGAAACTTCTTTACGCACGCTTAACTAGGGGAGTAAGCTGGCGAACGCGTTACGAAAACGTTACGAAAAGTGTGATCAACTTGGGGAGTAAGCTGACGAACGCGTTACGAAAACGTTATGAAAAGTGTGATCGGGCGAGGCGAACGGGAATTGAGTGGGGGATATAAACAAGAGACAGCAGTGCGCGTGCACACTTTCTTTCTCTTTTCCTCTCATAAAGAAAGAAGTTTCACTTGAACAAAGTAATTTCTAAAGACAAAAGGCTTTTGCACCATATCAATTTGCGTTACTCGATTTTAATTACTTAAGCATTACAGTAAATTGCAATGCGCGAACCATCTTAGATATATTCCAAAACAATCCATATGGCAAACTGTAACAAAACTACACAATTTTTGTTTTTAAATCCCCTTTAAATCAAACAGCAACAGCAGTATATATCAAAAGCTTGTTTGTACCTGGATTAAAAATGCGTACACACACGGCAAAATAATTAAGCCCTGCATACAATTAAAAAAAAGCGTTACACATTCGGCCAGATAATTTGGCCCAGCAGACAATTAAGATAGCACACAATTATACGGTGGTAAAGCGGCAAAACACCGTAAAATTGTTAAATGAACGACAATTATCGACGTGGGTGAAACTGTCGCGAACAACTACATAATCGTGTATCTCGTTGCGTTTTTATATTGAGATTGACGTGAGAAGGATTTGTAGAGCGTGGTATGCATTTATGGAACTGGACCAGGGTTTTTTGCTCTAAGAGACTTTTTGGGATATAATTGGAAAGACTTTTGAAGGAAATAAAAATATATAAATTATTCCACTGTATATAAGAATGTTAAAGCCTAAATTTTTGCTTTATCAATTTCTTTATTCGGAGATTACATAATAACGGTAGGGATTTGACGGTTTATTATCGCAGTTTCTGAGAAGCCTAATATCCATTGGCATTTCCTGTCTGATAATAGTGAGTGCGCCTCAATACTTGATTGTAAGCCTAAGCATCAAAGAAGCTGGCGAAATATAATTTTAGATATCCGCTCGTCACCCATAACTTAGGCCAAACATCATTGCACAACTACTAACAATTGTTAAATTAAATTAGATCAAAAGCTTTTGGCAATAAACGTCAACGTCACCGTTATTGTTATTGACGTCTGATTGTTATGTTATTAACTTCTTCATTGTTATATTGCATTGTTACGTCAATAACAATTTGGTGAATTTAATTAATTTCGGAGTAGGTATGCGGGATGGAATAAAAGTGATTGATTAAATTATTAATTTGTATTTTATAATATGTATGTTTTGAGACATCAATGGATTTTCACACAACATTTCTTTGTTTGTGAGGACTTTATGGTAGATTTCGACTAAGCTGAAATGACGCGCTTCACTTCCGAATTTACAGCACAAGCAAATTTCAAATATGGACGCAATGCACATAAATATGCAATTGTAATTGGTCGTTCAGTTGCCAGTTAGATTCAAACGTATAAACACGCAGCGTTCGGATTTGTTGACCAACTAGTTGAAGTGTCATTATTGATATTTGCACACACACATCTTAATTAACTAATAGGGCGCGTCATTTAGAGACGATCTCTACTGTGATGTCCCTTGCAGTATAAAAAAAAATTAGACAAATTATTTATTAAAAATAATAAAACTGCTGAGGTCAATTCAATCTAAATTTTGACAACCTATGTACAGACGCCGACGGCACATTAAGCTACTAAAATCTGTCACATTTATTTATGACATTTTCAATTTTTTTTGCTGAAGCTTTACGATTCATGATTGATTGGGAAAATTTGACAATTTCGGGTAGCTTCTCCTGCTAGTCAGTACAATATATCATCTTCATCAGCCTACAGCAGACCATTGCTGGACTCTTGTCCTCTCAAATATTATGTACTATTTGGTATGTAAATCTGTTTTATGAGATAAAAACTATCATCACCATTACCAACCTACATCGTAACGTTCTCCTTCCATCCCCAGATCTCAAGAAACCGTTTGCCATATCACCATCTCCAACCTCAGTGGAGGCTGGTTCTGCTGCATCATTGCGATGTTCACCTCCTGCGGCTGCACCAGCTCCAAGAGTCTCCTGGCTGAAGCATGGTCAGCCACTGCAGCAAGATCATAATGTTCTGATCTCTGCTGAAGGAAATCTGCTTATATCGAGGGCTACGTTACAAGTAAGTGCCGATACAACTCCAACAGTCTCATTGCTGGGAATTGCTCTTGCTCTTGTTTAAAACAGGTTTTTTTTTTGAGGCGTTTCGTATAAGCGAAGGTCTGTCATGCGGCTGTCTCATTTTTTATGTCAGTATTTTTTGGTTTATCTTTGCAATCTTAATCAACTCACACTATCAATCTAATTGATTTTTATTTGTTATTATCTGATGTGTGTATCTGGTGTACTGTGTCTTTTAGTCGATGCTAAGTAACTGTATTTTCTTTAATTCTTAATAATCAACCCTTTCATAGTTCTAGGTAACCAATCTATTGTAACCACCCAAACCCATTGCCCAAATTGATTTGTTTCCATGATCTGTAATAGTCCTGCTACAAACCGAGGTTGTCTTTGGCTGCATTTGCATTGTGTGTACAGGGATAATTGATGGTCAGTGTCTGATCACTTAATTTTTTTAAGGAGCCTCTGCGACTTGGCTTCGGCCCCTCGTATGCCTTCCAAAGGTCCGGGACCCTAAGGTTTCAAGTTTTTTTTGCCTTTCCCTTACATTAGGAATTACTCCTGTATCGTGTTCGTGGGTTACACGCATTTCACAATAACTCACATACATAAACAGTTAAACCCGGAACAACTACCTGTAGGCAATACAAATATTTGTACCGTGCGGGAATAGTAATCGCGATACGCAACGCAGCATTCGATCGCTCAGCCATGCCAACCGTGTCGTCAAATATGTTAAAGACATTTAAATATGTAATTATTTATTACATTAGAGAAAACAAACAGTAGTATATTAAGTATAAACTTTGTCTTAAATCTAAAACGTAAATAATATACTACCCACAACATTTTCCACAGATTAATATTTATACAATAAAAACTAGCTGTTAGCAAACTGTAATCTGTAGTCGGGCTAACGTTTTGAAAATAAAAAAAAAAAAACTAAAAAGAGTAAATTTATGTAGATTAATGGCAAACATATTGCCAAAGATATGGGTGGTTGCTATTTCTCGCCCGAAAACTTAGAAGAAAAATCCAATGCTTTAAAAATAAATGAAAGCTTCAATATAATAAAATAGCAAACTAAAACAAACATGTCAAACCAAAATTCATTAACGCAATAGATTTATGTTAGATCGGAAATTCTGAGACTATTTGGGATTCGGAGAATGACCCAGTTGCTTAATCAAGGCTTTAGTTGGCGACAACCCAGGTCAGGCTAACATAAAACTAATATATTGACAATAAATTCGAAATCGAATTTAGCTTCAGAAACAACAAAATAAACAACGTTGAAGTAGCTTTAGTTTACGAAATTATATGGATAAAAAAATAATACGAAGGCCGAATAGCATCTTCAAGAGGCTTATTTCGTAGAATTTGAAATTGAGAAGCGTGCATAAAAATCTGGCCTCGAAATGTCTTCCAAAACAAAGATAAGTTTAAGTTGACGAGTTAAGAAAAATCAACGAGTTGAATTGCTTGACTGTAATACGCCCTCCCGGCTTAGTCATCCTATTGTTTCATTTTTTATATTCGCCGGCATGTTCTGAGTGACAGTCAAGAAATATTTTGGCACGAATTCAGTCCATGTCAAAGTAATTTTCAAACAGCCGTCAGAAATAATAATTTAATGATTCAGAACGGTTTCTTCATCCCGGAAACCAAAAAGATCATAATGATACTTATTAGAAACATGCTACTGAACCACCCAACGACCAGCTTCCCAGATGTGCATCGTTTATGGTCCATAAATTAGTGCCATAATACTAAAAGCTTAATAAAATACGACCACAAATCTAAACAATGAGCATGAACATGATCTAAGAACACGTTATGAACACATGTCAATATTAGGCCAACTATTTGTACAGTAATAAAAGTATTTGTAAATTGAACTTTGTTGTTGAAATATAAAGCCTAAGAGGAGGTAGTAGGACTGAAGTTGAATTGGTCGTAGGAATACTCGAAACGACTCACTAACATATGGCGAACTTCGAAGAACATGAAGATCATAGTAAATGAGGAACATCGTTAAATGTTTAGCGGATAATGACTAATGAATCATGGTATGCAAAAATAATATCGAGATATTATAAAAGGTAGATTCTAATTTCACGACATACTTCGTAGATGTTTGACAGTCGTTACGGTAGTCAGAAGCAGCAGGAAAATCTGACAACCAGTCTTACTAAGGGATGTCGTATTACCCAGGTATTGGGTTATGGAGGCCAGATAGGCAGTCGCTCCATGTAATCAGCTGAATCCGGTTAGACTGGAAGCCGACCCCAACTTAGTTGAGAAAAGGCTAGGGAGATGATGATGATGACTTGGATACTTCCGATAAAACTAAATGTGAACAGTTTTAACCACAGCAAAGCTAATATGTAATTAAAGCATGACAAAATGTTGGTATGATTTCTAAAACCATACATTTTTACATGACCTACATTTTTACCTTTACCTCATAACATCTAAATGATTATATTTCAAAGCTCTTACATTGTACTTCTAATCCATTTCATTACCAACCCACGCTTGTCCTAACCATTTTTATACGCCTAGAACGGCTTTTAATTAACCAATTATAACAAAAGACATTAAAACGAAATCCAAGCCTTCGTAACTTTATGCCAGTTATCCAATAAATTGTGAATCACCTAAATCTTATAAATTCACTTACGCATTTGCAACTTGATGAGTTATTGACTGGTTATCATTACGTTAAATCTTGACTCGCAACACTAATTCTACCTGTACTGTCTTGTAATTCAATTACATTTTAATGTTAAGTGCAAACTCTGTTATGCGTTTACTGACGTAAATAAGTATTTGCTAAGTTAAGAGCAAGGTAGAAACTGTTCAATTGAATCAAAATATTTTATTTCACACTAACCTAAAACATCTACATCGGCACTTATGAAACGTTAGAAGCTAGGTAGGTACACGGTTTGAATTCACCGTTTTCCATAGAAAAGAGTTGGCAATGAAACTCCACGGTTGTTCTTTTAAAAATAATTGGCGTTTTACAATGTTTTCAAATTACAATGTTAACAGGTATGGCAGAACAGTGTAGGCCTTTTAACAAGTACCAGGTACTTAACAAAATAGAAAACGGTCTACAAATCTACAGTAGTACAGTCTACAAGGCCTGCAACGTTCTTAATTTCACAAAATATAAAAGCATTTAGCGTTGTTTCACATATCTAAGAAGACTTGGAATTTTTATTTACACAACTCATAATTTTATTACCCTGTTCTTTTCTAGTTTTATTTACATAGGAAAGGTATTAACCTAAGTTTATTTTACTAACAGCACAACAGTATCAAAGCCAGTTTCTAAGTTTAAGCCACGCACCTCATTAAAATGCTCCTTCAAAGCGTCAGTGCGCACAATCGCATCATCTTGTCACCCGATTGCAAATTATTTATTTTATCTCTACGACTGCAACTAATTAGTCGAGCGCGACGGACGTTTATTAATTGCGACACAAGTCGCTGTCGCATGCGCTCCTTTTCTTTTTTTTCGTCTTTTTTTCCGCCAGTGTAGTCTTTCAAAGCTGTTGGTTGTCCTCTGATAAAAGTGTAAAACCTGTGTTAATCCAATTATATGTTTCATGGAAAAAGATTCGTTTATCTTCAGCCATTAATTTCACTTGACCCACGTATTTTTCTTCGTTCACTTTATAACCGTTTTTTGCGCAGATTGGCTTTGGTGAAAAATGTGTTGATTTATAAATTAATTGGAAAGATTTTGTTGTAAATTAATTCTGATAAGCTATCACCTACAGTAGCGAACATTAATTTCGGTCTAATCGCTTAGTACTACTAGTACTAATATTGTATTTGATTATACATGTCTATTCTAATTCAACGTAATACTATCTAGACTGTTTTAATGATACTAAGAATTACACAAAATTAACCCATCTGACCAGTCAGATTGGTCCCATTGTTACAGCAAGTTTCAGACAGAACCTACCCCTATTCTAAAATATCAAAAGTATCCATATCTTACAGAAGATAATTACAAAAGTCCTGATACTATATTTTCGAACCGCATCACCAAATAATGGCACAATCGCAAATAACTCATTCCATCTCCGGTTTCCGCTACGCAGCTCCCACTAATTAGGCACTGTTAACAGACATGGATTAATTGCCGCCACTGTCAGTCGCTCTCTCATTGTGGCCTCGTGTGTAACGTGTAACATAATCTTCACAAAGGTGTCTAGAACATTTTCTTAATGAATATGATCGTAATGTGTTGTACGTCTTTTAAATTAATGGCTCCCGTCTTTTGTAATTTTAACACATTCAACTTTTCGGTTGTAAAAATGTATTACGAGACGGGTGCTATAATGAACACTTTAAATTTATATTTGCCCTTTAAAGCAATGCGGGTGCTAATTTGTTTCAGTTGTATTACAAATGTTTAAGGAGTCTAATTTGAATTATGTTTCCTGCTTTAATTAGGAGGTATATATACACTTTGACGTTATATTTCACAACTCTCTTTGCCAGCATTTCCTAAAAAACCTTTGAAATGAAATAGCAAAAAATTTCTCTCAGACTCAACGTATTTTTATTATGATGCGCGCTGAGCAATTTCGGTTAAAGTAGCGATGTTATTACGTTGAGTGTATACCTTTATTCAGCCTTTAGCCAAGCTTAGCTGTGATAGTTGGATAAATAGGTGTCAGTTAACTTTATCGACCTCATAATAAACCCTTATAACCCACGTGGGACGCAGATTTCTGTATAATCGTGGACATTATGACGTCTGAGATTTAGTACAGGTCGCTTTAGCAATTTCTAGGAGATTAGCGAAATATATGAGCTCGTATAATTACAATATGGCCGTGCTCTTTTCTGTGATAAGGTGAGCAAGCATCAGAGAATAACCCACGAGGTTTTGTGATGCTAATTTGATAGTAAAAATGATTTATGCCTCTCATCTTTATATCGCTAGATATTGACTACATTACGATAGCTTGTGGCCATTAATGTGCCTAGATAGTTTATTATTTTTATACAGTGACATTATTTGGCCTACTAACTATGGATATCAAAGCGAACCGCATATACAAAGATCAAGACCTGTTAGCGCTAAACTTAAGAGGCAACTAATATATTTTAATTAGTGGTGATTATTGTCAACAGGACATGGCGAACTACAGCTGCGTCGCAGAGAACATTGCCGGCAAGAGAATCTCTGAGCCTGCCCTTCTGACAGTTTACGGTGAGTCACATATCTGCAATCTTCACTACTGAATTTAATTTTTTATATAGAAACTGTTAATGAAACCGTTAAGATTAGTAGTTACAAACTAAATCAAATCGAATCCGCCTTTGAAGTTTATAGGCGTAATGTCTAATAGAATCCAGATATTATAAACCAGGAAGTTAATACCGCACTAAACTTAGCCAGAATTTATGTTTCCTTATCAAATCTATAACTTGAAGTAGTAAGCACCGCAGCTATTACCAACTAAAGAGCGTTAGACAATTTAATAGGTACACCTCACCCAACAAGTTATGGGTGCACGTTTCATTATTTCACGTATAATTTATCAGACAAGCTGTTTAACGCTCATTTCACCCTCGGTGGACGTAATAACTATCTTTTACTTCAGTAAGATCAAAGGGCATGGGCCGATCGCTGCAATTATAGCGAAGCGCGAGCGCATGGGAGAGTCATTAGGGACGCCTACGCGATGCAGGCGCCTTCTAACTGATAGCAATCACCACCTCGGACTTGCACGTCCGAAATTCTGTTTTGCGTTCATGATTCATATTTAATTTTAGTAACGTGAGTGGCTGCTGTTTCTGGTATGTTAGCTGTTGATGAAACGTGGTTCATGTTTTGTGTATGTGACAGTAATTGGTGACAAAATGTGCTTACAGTGTTAGACTCATCTTGGTACTCTCCGATCATGGGAACGACGCCAGGACGTAATTTTGAGAATTAGTTAAACAGTTTCGCTTCAAGTAAAATTACCTGTTATTATTCAATTCATTGTATAAGCTTTAGCAGGATGCTTGTTATTTCTTTAAATCATTTCTCACGGAACTTATTTAGCATCATTAGAATCTCTATTATGTTCAATAAGAGTTCTCCCTTCACACAATTATTTGATTGGGGACATAAACATTGATCCTTGGATTTCTAAATGATTACCAATTCCAACATATTTGAAGTAACGGCCTCTTCTATGATGACAAATTCATCTATTAACCTAGCCTCACAATTTCCAAGTACTCTAATAATAATTGTTCTTGTATCGCACCAATTACCTCTATTAAAAGGGGTGTACTCTTTGTTGTTGGAATGTATCTTTGAGTCGCAAATTGGGCTATATATCGTCATTATAGTGAGGCGTGGGCGTGTGTCGTCGCTACAGTCCTTTTTATGCTGCACGATTGTATAATGATCTTACTTGATTGTGTTCTTTGTTGTTTGTTGTGTTGGACTCTTGTACTCTTCAAAGAACTGTTATATTTTTTTTTATTGTTGATAAAAACTTCGACTTTTTTTGCTACTTTTTTATGAGTATGTGTATCTGTATTGCAAAATTCTTCTGCTTTGTCATATCTGAAAGGATCAAATTTTGTATTATTCCTACTGGCTCAACCAATAAACAAACATATCCTATAAAATCTGTCTGCTTGAAAACCATAACCTATATAGAATTTTTACTTTCACGGAAATACTCTTTATTCAATACACGTTCCATGTTTATAGCGTATAAAAAATTACGTTTGTGTCCTACAAATATAAAACGGTTATTTTAATTAACAAACAATGTGGTGACCCGATGTTAGAACTTTACTAAAAAAGGGTGACAACTTGACGAGTCGTTTGGTTTATTAATTAGCTGAATTAATTATTGAGTTTCGTGTTCTGATAGAAAAAGTAATAAAGTTTTTTATTTGAATTTAGTATTTTATGATGGGTGGCGGCGGGTGGCGTTTCCTGATGATCGACTTTATTAGTTAGCTGTTTCTATGGTGTAACTGTATTTTAACTATCATTACCAACTATACCCACTACCAAGCCACTACACCATTCAATAGTTTATTTCATACTTCCACGATATTTTTCTTTTAACGTACTGTATTTCAGCTGCATATGAGTAAAATCATATCATACAGTAGCAGCAGGCCCGCACGAGCAACCCATTAAGATTTTATGCCCGATATTCATATCTACTTAAAACGCTTTCTCGAAGTTCAAACTTTACCTTTGTTCATAAATCGGTGACCTGAATAAAGAAACAACAGAGAAGCAATAAAAGATGGAGAAACATAACTGCCACAAAGTTCAGAACTAAAGCCGATGTTCCCAACATTAAAAGAAATGTTTACAATACTATTACAACTGTTGGACACGAAACTCAAATAGTTTCCTACGAAGCTCATAATCTAACCAAAGTCAAGTTCCTCGGAACGTAAATAATGTTATACGACATATAAAATTCCAAATTTTATAGATACCCCGACCGCCATTAGAATGTGAAGCACTTTATTAATATTAACAGTGTTTTAATAGTTTAATAACAAACTAGAGATGCGACCACGCAATCAATTTTTATTGAGAGAAAGATACTATAATTATACACCACGGGTGGCCAGCGTGTTCTCATTATTATAGAAAAGTTAATTATTCAGTATTCCAACTAATGATTATTGAAAATTTATTATAATTCAGTTATGAAAGCCAGCTAATAGCTTATTATAATCCACTTGTTTTATGTTTCAATTTAGAAACTATGTCGGCGACGATAAATGATTGTCATTTATTTTAATTTTCATTAAGAAACTTTTAATAATGAATGTGGGATTTAAAAGATTTATTTCGAAGAAAGATGAAGTTATGATATTCGATTTGAATATTTTTTACATTCTCATAACAGAGCCACAATGGGACAGGAAATTACCTACTTACGAATATAAGAAGAAATTGATTCATTAATATAATCTTTATAATAAGATTTGCATAAAATTAGAATTGTATCGCATTTATCACTCAATTCGGTTGAGGTGAAAGTTTTTCTCACCATAAACCTGGAGTAACTTAAGTTAAACATTATTAATCCCTGGCTTGTAATACCTACACTGGAGATCATACCGGATTAAAATATATGAATCTTATTAGTGAAACTCATAATGAGATATAGTTGAGTAGTAACTCAATTGTATC
>VKGM01006200.1:0-13037 GCA_007844875.1 Busseola fusca | reverse complement strand
CGACGGATCGCTTGGCGGCATGGCTTTGTCTGGTGGGTGGTAACATCTAAGCCGGCAGCCGAAGATGTGGCCTATCACCGTTATTACTGCTCGTTTAGCACTACCCAGGGGACACGTGTAGGGTGGTTATAATAAAATAAGTAGATCCTACGGACGCAAGCAGTTCATCCCCCAGAGTACTTGCTATTATGCTACCATTTACTGGGTACGCCTTTCATTGACTTGAGTGTGCTCTGGCGGTTGAGAGTATGTCATGCTCACTCTAATGTCTCGCTGGTGGTGGCATGTATATTGGATCATTAGGTTGCCTTCAAAATGGTTGAGCAGAATGGTGCTGATCTATGCGTCATTTTCGTGAACGGGCGCCACCCGTGGGGACTGGTCATCTCTTAGCTGCCACGGCTTATTTCAAATTCTGGATTGCATTTATGTTTTATATAACGGACGCTTTTAACGTGTACGTCTTCTTGCATCGTTCTCACATAGATAAATTCAACATGAAAGATGTAATCAAATATTTTGTAATAAATTTATGATTTTAAAAGAGTGTCCGTGGAGTTTCTTGCCCGTTCTTCTCTATAGAGACCTACTTTTTGGAACGGGCGACTAGCTTCATCTTACTGACTGACCGGGTCGGTAATTCAGTGACAATTCAAAAGTACCTGTAATTGGTTTATTTGAAATAAATGCTTTGATTTTTGAATCCGTGGAAGATCTTGGATAGTAATGCAATGAATGTTCGTTCTATTAAACACTAGCCCCAGGAATCGATGATATTGGGGCTTGAATGCTTCTTATTGTGATTTGGTAACGTATAAATAGCGCTGGTTCTACATCGAGCTGTGGTTGTCTTTCAGGTTCGGTCGCAAAACTGCGGCCGTGTTCGCGGGCACTATGGGCGCCGTACTGGGGCTCACTAAGAGCTTCGCCAGCTCCTTCTGGTTCTACATCGTGCTGGAGGGCCTGGAGGCCGCCATCGGCGACGCGCTCTCACCCATGTTCATGCTGAGTAAGTCCATTATGCGCATATTGTTTTGTGCCTATTTCAATAAGATATATTACATATCTTCCACTTTAGGATAGTTCACTTTCCTTGAACGATTATTCTTTATGAACATAACATTTTGGTGTAGCCACTGGTCGTGAATCGACGTTATTATTGGTACACGTCACCCTCAATATCATCCATGCCATTCCTCTTCATCTCTTTTAAACATAACACTGAAAGAATAATCATTTATCAGAAATACTATCGGTTCATCGGTTGCCTAGATTTTCTTTGAAATCGCTCTATAAATCTGTGTAATGGTGACTTCTGAATGCTTCTAAACTATTTCGTAACATTGTAGCGCCCGTAACTGCACTACTAAGTTATTACCTCTGCTTTGCTATCAGACAGACACAGAAGGCATATAAATCTCTTAATCTAAAGCTACTGCATTCTGCAATATGTTTCTTTTGTTAAGCAACTATTGTGAATTTGTGAGAGTATCTGCGCCAACCCAATTTACACTTAGAGAATCGAGACGATTAAAAAGAGATTTTCCACTAATAGTTAATCTTTGCCAGGCATAGAAATAGTGGAGAAGAAGCGAACTGTTCTGTTCCAAATGATCTTACTCAACTGCTACACGTGCGGTCTGATCGTGATGCCATTCATCGCGTGGGCGGTGCCCTACTGGAGGAGCTTCTTGCGAGTCATCTACGCACCCACGCTGCTCATCCTCAGTTATTCCTTCTTCTTGGACGAGAGCATCCGCTGGCTGTACAGCAAGGGCAAGAAGGAGCGAGCGGCTCAGCTCATACAAAAGATAGCCAAGAAGAACGGGGTGGAGATCGACAGTATGATGCTCGACAAGCTGGATTATATTGATGAGGAGACCAAGAGTGGCGTCAGCGATAGGAAGCTGCTGATGAAAACGTTCAAGTCAAGCATTATGATGCAGAGGTCGGTGGCATCAATATCAAAATGATTGTCATAAAATCATCAACGTCTTTCAAATTTCGTAATTTAAAGGCTCGTTAACCTGTACAGTTACCTCTTTCATAAAGTAAACTACCGTAGATTATTTATATGGGTAAGTAATAAAACTGTGCAACCTTGCATCTTCATGATAAAGATAACATAAAGATGCAAAGTTTGCACAGTATTGAAGATCTTGCTTCAATACTGTGTTATATTACTTTGTAATATAATCTTGCTTGTCTGATGATGTCTGTCTTTATTATTTTTAATCTTCCAAAACCTACTACGAGTGAATATGACTTTAGTCCTAAGCAATTTAATCCAATGTTTCCTTAGGTTCCTAGTGTGCATGGTGTGGTGGTTCACGATCACGCTGATCAACTACGGCATGATGATCAGCGCGGTGCACATCGCCGGCAACAAGTACGTCAACTTCTCGCTGCTCATGCTGATGGACATTCCAGCCAACGTGTTCTATTGGCTGGCGCTCTCCAAGTACAAAAGAAAGATTCCATTACTAGCGTCCTTTATGGTTGGAGGATTTTTCTGCATTTCACAGCCGTTTGTTCCAAAAGGTGAGTTATAAAGATATTGGGAGAGACATCCAAATCGATTTCTTTTACTTTTAACTTTTATTTAATAGTAGCAGGTTCATAATAGTTTTTAAAATCTCATCGACCAATATCCTCTGTTCCAGGCTATGCATGGTTGGGTCTGACGCTATTCATGGTGTTCGAGATGCTGGCTACGTTCTCCTACAATATTGTGTACATGTACACGTCGGAGCTGTTCCCCACCTACACCAGAAACTCCATGCATGCCATCTGCTCTGCCGTGGGCCGCGTGGGATCACTGGTCGCCCCACAGACTCCGTTGCTGGTACCTAAGTGATATAATTTGTGTAACCAATAATAGTCAAGTCAACTAAGCACATTTTATATCTTATAACATTCTTTGATAAGAAGAAAATACTTAGTAAGTTCCATGGTTACTATTCCATTCGACGGGAAAACCACATACTTATACGGTACTCGATCACTCAATAACACACATCTTCGCATTGTTTTCTAGATGTCATACTGGGCTGGTCTACCAACGTTCCTGTTTGGCGTGTCATCGATCATGGCGGGGTCACTGACGCTGCTGATGCCAGAGACGGCTCGAACCGAGCTGCCAGACACCGTGGCTGAGGCCGAGCAGATCGGACGCAAAAAGCTGTTGCCGGAACAACAGAACCTAACCAGGAATAATTTGACGTAGTTGAATAGAAAGAAAAACTGAAGTAAACTTCGAAACAACCGAACTCATCATGAGTACAATCAATTCAGAGTAAATTACAGCAACATCAACATCTGTATCACACAGATGACGAAGGTAGTTTATCTATAAATTATTGTGTTATTTAAAGTATGTATATTTGAAAGGACTACTTATACAATTATTGCCAATCGCAGTGGTTTTGTTATGTTACTAAAGTGAAACTAAGTTTATTAAATTATTTACCATTCTTGAGTCGTCGTTTCCTAATTAAACTTTTCTTAAATACCTCACCCCATCGCCTATTTACTAAGCCGTTTATTTACTAAGAATACGATATCCCTAAAATGGTCCTCTTGTTACGGATCGTTGTTTAGTGAGAGAACGAGAGAATTCCCGAGCGGTTCGTTTGACGTAAGAACGCGTGTGTACTATTATGTTTGTTCGGCAAACACTGACGTGAGCTAGGTGGAGTCGTTTGCCAACACATTAGTGGCCCGTGTTGCGCCGTGTCGGGCCGTGTCACCGGCTAGCTATGTCAACATTAGGCAAAGATGCCATGCCTGATGGGCGAATCATTTATCAACTTCGTGGAGACGGTCTTGTTTTAACTTCTTTTAGGTTTTCTTTTGGCAACATTTCAAGAATCTTACATAATTACTTTGAAACAATGGGTCCGATTTCCTTTTTCACAAACTACACTCAATTTAAGTTCAGTGCATATTTTTATTTCTCTTTCATTATCTGAATCGGCGCCATTGTCTGCAGCTTTATAAAGAGCTATCAATATTTGTTAGCCATATAGTCAATACTTGACATCACAATCAATTTTCCTTTGGGAAATCAAGTAATATAGCATTGTTACACTTAGCAGGTCGCGGGCGCACCTGCGCGTGCGACGACCTTGCACCTTGTGCGCGCGTAGTCTGCACTAGCGGGCAGCGGGCAGCCGCCGGCGCCGGGGACCTTATGACTACACGTTCCTATCCCATGTACGACTGATAGCGCAATGTTGAACTGAACGAACCCAAAGACAAAATTAGTTAAAATTAGGCAATTAACATTGATAAATATCGATAGAATCTTGTCTGTGTGACTATAATCTTCGTTTGAATATATTGTATTACCTAATCTTACAAACCTACCTAAACCAATTGGTTTCGAAGCGCTATTTCATCTTTCATATTTTAATCATCTCAAAATTTGAATTCCGTCAATATTTTTTCATGCTGGTGAAGTCATACTAGCACATCATATATCACAAGAAATAAATTGAAATCCTTTTTCAACACAAAGTTTTCTTTTTATGTTCGTTTTTTTTTCAAATCACATGTGGTCCACTTCAAAAACTTAACCGATTAACGAAATAGTGAAAAAACAGGTCCGATTCGCAACAGTCCATTTGGTTGTCGTCCAATTATGTTCGATGCTCGACTCAGTAATGGTATAATTGGTGTGACCTTCACGATGTACCATCGCTCACCATCCATACGAATTAACAACTGTTTCGAAACTCTCACACTCCACAACGCAGGATCAACGAGCTTCAACGATTCTCAGCTTTGTATGAGAATTTATTTTGTTTTGTACATTCCTAGGAATGCGAAAACTTTCAAATTGTAATACTTAAGGGTCAAAGTGCGTCAGGACCTTTAACCCGAAGCTAGTGGCACTGAGTGTAGACTGAACTATAGGTGGGAACAATCAGACGCCACAACAAAAGCATTATTTAGGATATAAACGTCATCCAATTTGCGGACAGATCGACGTCTGACGATTACATAATATACAAGATCATCATCAGTCGTACAACGGATTCAAAACAATCAAAACTGGAGCGATGTCTACGTTCTGATTACAGCACCTACAAATAATAAAAGGACTGTCTGTGACAATAACACACAATTTTACATTACGTATGAGTTAGACAACGATAGTAGAGGTAGGATTGTGTAACAAGTTGCATATAACACAGCTAGGGACTATAGCTGTGCAACTATTGCAAGCACTCTCGGTCGCAGCACTGCGGACAGTTAGAGGTAGAGCCCGACTGCATCGTAAGCTATAAGGAAAGCGTTATGAGCTGAATTGTGTGCAATCGCTGTCTAACAGCTTAGGTTTCAGTTGCTGAGACTTATAATCTGATAAGTGGATTACTTAGGAGCTTGCAACAGGGCGTTAAATATTAATTGTAGGGGGTTGTATAAGCATTTTTAACTTTCTAGTAAAACTTTACAAAGCTCGACACTGAATTAAAGAAGTTTCCATTCCATCCAAGCGTTTCTTTCTAATAACAAATCCTTATCTTGAAATCTCTATCAACTTTATTATGGTATATTCGCGTTGTCCTTATTACAATCCCAACAATGTATGTCGTAATTACACATAGTTCAATTAACACGAACTTATCTGTGACAGACTGTGACCCAACATGCCACTGACAACAATGATCTGGCGCAGCACAGTGATCCACCATTGTGAGATATCGTCACATCTGCTGACGTCACATACTAATGGAGCCTCATCGGCGGTGAACTTGCACAAGCAACAACTAAAGCTACATACATTAGAGCGCATAATCGACACTGTGACTGATCTGCTTCACAAGGTTGCCACTTATACGCCAAATGAATGAGCACAAATAAATCGTCATATTAATTTGTGGAAGGAGATATTGTAGAACAGTTCTAGTTCTGCAGTGGGTGGCTACGGATTGTTTCCGTGACTAATACAGGTCGCCCGAGGGCAAGGGTAGAGGATCATGTGGCACCCGAAGTGGTACGTGTGGTTGGTAAGTAGGTGTTACTTGCATATTACTGGCTTGTGGTTGCATTTCCTACAGTGAGCTCCACAATGTGTGCAATTGTTTCGTGCGTGGTTATATTTACGTTCGAGTTTGTACAGCCAATTGATTCTGTAAAAATCCCACCGTGAAAAATTAAGTGAAGTGAGCTTAGAGTAAGCTGTCAATAGTGTCAATCCCTAGCATTAGTTGGAATGACCGCTCACTCCAAGCTCACCTCACCTAAGTTTTCACAGTGAGATGGTTACAGAATCGTACTGCTGGACGGGAAGCTACAGCAGTTACAGCACACGGGCTTATATCAAAGAGAAAACATGTTCTGCATGTCGAAGTTTCTATTATTTGGTATCAGTCACCAGCTCGAAATATTTGTATAACGATCTACCAGTGTAATTGAATTTTCTAGGTATATTCTATTACCACCTCGTGTGGCAACCCCACATGGTACCGCCGACTCGAATCGCGCTGATGTGCTGTCCGAACATTTGTGATCGTTACAATTTGTTCCAGCTTCATCAGAAGTGATTGACCGCCGCGCCACAATTAAATACCTTTTTAAATGTAACGACTGTTCTATAATAGTTGTATTATACAATTATTTTTAATATGAACCTAAGCTGCATATATGCATTTTCGCATTTGAACTTTCAAAAAATTACTCTAAGCAGGCCTAACCCTGCCGGGTTAGGCAGTGATCTGCACAAGAACGGTTAATTGAACGCAACCGTTTTGATCTGTTGCGGCTATATACTACATATATCGTAAAAAAATTATTGCGACCACCATCTCGCCTGCCCGACAACGATAAATGGTCTTGACCAATGATACTAACACAAACGATTTGTCTGGTCTTCGTTAGCACTCGTGGAGACAAAAGTTTTTTTGTTTGACGCTTTGTAGCCGAAGTGTTACCTTCTCTGTCAAAGAGATAGTATAGAATACATTGCCATAACGCAATAGTTCGGCTTTGAAGAGCGGCGTTTCTATCACTCATTTGTACAACATAATATGCGCGACGTTGGGAAGGGACCACACGGAATGACCATAATGCCCTGGATGCCCTGGCAGACCTTTGGTGTCGGATGCAACATGTGACGACACCCTTTTGTCATTAATTACCTAGCACGGAGGGCTGTGCTGGTGCGGCTGCTGCTGGTGCAGGAGACCTCAAACGGCGAATATTCCAAACTGATTGGGAGTTATATTATTATGTTCGAGCCGTTTGGAGTTAAATACTAAGACCATAGGGTCCAAATGCCCACTTGGTTTGTCGAGACATCGCCAAGCGGTTGGTCGACACTTCTCGTGACCAGGGCTGCATTGGACTATTCCTGGGCCAAAGAATTAGCATCGCTATATAACGTGGCAATGCTGCCAGCCTTTTGGGCACTGTTCCTGCTTTATTTATGTATTTTAGGATCTCCAACAAAAGATATACACTAAACATTATATAGTTAATTGACGACAAAGTGTGTAGTAGGTGTACCTACTCCTTCAATTGCAGAAGACCACAGCATGCGCAACAAATGACTAAAAATTTACTATGGAAATTAAAAACAACAAATTATGAGATCTGAATTTGTAGTTTTAGCCATCGTGTTGTATTGCCTACAAAATCATGGTACAGCGGCGTAACAACCCAGGTTTGTTTTAGAGCCTAGGGTACAAATTACAATGATGTTGCTGTTGATAGCGATGCGGATGAATAATAAATGTGAATAATAAGCGATGTGGATAAACATAATTCTTTTGCTTATTTTATATCTTTCTAAACTTCGATGTGCCATATTAATGCCCAGATACTATAATTTTTTAAAGAGGATTGAAGATTATTATATGGATGCTGGCATACCTACTGTCACGCCAATTAGACATTTATAACGTTCAAAGTTCATGAAAGTTGATCTGGATATGACGTGATCAACTTTTGATATCTCGGAAACGTGGATCTTTTCGGGATTCGGTCTTAATATGTTTTCTAATTGCATTCATGTAAGCTATCGATTTATACAGATTACATAAGTGCCGCCATTTTGAAAAAGAAGCAAAATGGTGCGACGGTAATCCCTTTGTTTTTGAGCCATTCTCATCTACATCACCTTGATACGTCCCAGCGTCTTTAAACGATCAACTATATTCTCTACGCTCGCCCCGTGGATTGGTAAACCAGCACAATTTCTTATTTATTACTGTATAAAATGTTACCTGTCTCCTGGATAAGTCCTTGTGCTAGAGTAGCGAAGAAATGTTCATTGCTCCACACAAATATTATGTACTAGAAGTACATAATGTTTGTGTGAGTTTGCATAGAGGTACCTCTATTCGTATGGTCGCTGACGGTCGCGGCACAAACGCTGACGTAAATTAATGCACGCCTGCATATGTGCGGTGTTTTTATTAACTTAATGCTGCATGTCAGATTAAATATCATATTTATTGATAGTTAGCACGCTGAGAAACGCACGGGAGAGATAGATATATAAGTAGGTTGATAGCCGTACTACGTATTCCTCTCTGTTAGTTAAATGCTAGGAATCCCAACAAGAATGCCATCCACAGCAATATATTGTAGCTTTCTAAGATCTAAGAATTCTATTATAATGACTAAGGATGAGATACAAAAAAAAGGAATCATGTATGAGATAATCATGTACGTACACGAACGCCAGTCCAGCAGGAAGCACATTGCACTCACTGCTGTACATTTTCCCGAGCCGCACTGAGCCCTGCGCCCTCCGCGCCCTCCGCGCCCAGACCAGATAAGCTACGCCTCCTGCTGCTATTATGTCTATTATAAAATACATAAAGTTTATTGTCGTCGAGATTATCCCTCATTTAGTTCTTGTGTCAGTAATAATTGCTGCATTTACTTGAGCGAGTACCCACCGCCAAACCGCCACACTGCCACTGCCTTAGCCGTTACGGATAATTACGAGCGCCGCGCAACCACCGCGTAACGTTTGCACGCGTATGATCCCACACCAGTACGCTGCCTGGGATTCACACGTAAAACACATTGACTACTCTCCTGACCACTTAAGCTAGTCACATCATTTTAATTTCTTTTCCAATTGCCGCGCCAGCTGATGCAAATGTGAGACTTCTAAGAGTGTTCTGTCTTCCTGAAACCGTTTAGATAATGATTTGAACAACGTGCAGCATTTTTTACCTACTTTCGCAAACAAACAAGTTTATTTTTAATCGGAAAGCTTTTTTGGTGCACATTCGAAGGTCGGGCAGGCCTCAACTTACTATAAGCCCTAAGCCCTACAACTTGTCGGACTGTTTCCTCGACTAAATGTTATAGCTCCTTTCTCTTAGTCTACAAGATATTAGATAGTTTTCAACGTCCACGTAGACTGTTACAAGGACTTTCTAGTTACTGTTATTGCGCTACATGGCACTATTTAAAACCTTTTTTCCGCTTTAACGCATTAGCGGGATGCTATAATCGAATCCTAAATATAAATTTAACAAATCTCTATCTGCAGGTAGTATTCAATGTATATGTTAACGTTAGAATGCAGAATACGTTAATGTGCACATTAACTAGGTAACCTGCAGATTTCCTGATACCATCCCTAAATGTGAAATCCAGTGTGAAATTTAAAACAAAAAAGCTTATATTTGCACTTTACCTAGTTAGTTTGCAGAGTTACGAATGGAATCGTTAAATTGCGGAAGACAGTGAACGAAACAATTTGTGGTGATACGGAGTCTGAAGAAGAAGGTTACGGCAATTTTTTTTTATGTAAAATTTGTTACAACCACATGAAACAAAAAACACAACGTGCAAAGGCCAAGGAAGGTTTAAAAATACAAGCCAAGAAAATTATATCCGTTTCTGATGCTAATCATCCTATAGCCGAAGAAGGAACTACAGTCAGAATAAAAATACCTCAAGTTGACAGTTCAAAAACTGATCCACGTTCAATTTTAGCCGTAGTTCTTGAAAGATCTGATGATGGGCTCTACAAACTGGGCACTAAAAGTGGAATTTTGAAACAATTATATGCAAGATCTCAATTTAGCGTTTGTCAAAAAAAGTTGTTAGCAAAAGATGATGTTCCCGATGTCAAAATATCCTTACGTCAAACCGCAACGAAGCAGTCAATAAGTTATGGCCAGAGCTTCAGGAAATGTGACTGCAAATCTAAATGTGCAACTAATCGATGTCCATGTGCTTGTCGTAAAAATAATTTCTTGTGTAACTCGAAATGTCACCAATCTTTAGATTGCACTAAATAAGTAATTTAAGTAACGTGATTTTACAATTTTATAACGTTGACTTAATCCTGTCAACTTCAGACTGTTTCTATTGTTTTTTTTATTTCTAGTTAATTGGATCTGTTAATCTGTTATGTTTTATCAGTGGAGTAACATTTTAGTTAAAATTTGATATTTTATTCCTTTATGTCCTAAAAATTATATTAAATAATTGCCTACAACTAATTTACATGTTTTATTCAAACGAGAACCTGGTTTATGCAATTTACCGTATGCACGGTCGTTAGTCTGCAGATTACATAGGTATTCTTAGATTATCTAGTTGATGTAAGAATAGAATTTTGTTTTTTCACTCTAACTGACTAAGCCAGATAATCTGCAGAATCCCTTGTTAATCTGCACTCTAACTGATTTACGCAAATTAACGGTAACATATACATTATATTGCAGCAAGTTTAATGGTGGATGATCTCGTCAAGTGATCGAGATGCCAGGATCGCGGGCAAGGCGACATGCTCCGGGCGAGGTGCACCAGGGCTTGTACTTGCGCTTTGCTCAGCAAGCTATGGTGAAGTCATCAACTAAAGCGGTGTCATTTGCAAGAAATTGGTCGTTTTGCTCAGTAAATGACTGCCATAAACGTTGGTATTAACCATGCTGTGACTGCAGTTGGATGTGTTTTGATGAGCGGGATTGCATACTCGATGGAGTTTATTAGAATGAGTATAATATTGCCCTTTATGTTGAGGGGAAGAATAAGGAGACAAATCAAGGGAACAGCGTTTTCGCGCCAACAATATTGTGTTGGTGACAATCAGTAACTACAATATATTTATTTGAAGAGCAAGAAGTAAGTTCCATAAAGGATAACCTAATTGGAAATATACAGTTGTGCAATGTTGCTTTATGTTGTGTTAACCGTTGTGGCAAGCTTCGAACACGTATGAGCAATGGCTGCAAGTTGCTTCGTTCCCGAATCATTAATTGGAATGAGCGCCGAGTCCTGTTACCGATCGGTTATATTAATTTCCAGAACATGTTGTGATGAGGAGGCCTCCTCTTTACACCTTGTTCTAGAGAGCTATAAAATTTAATTAACATTAAGCTAAAAGTTTGTCGTATTTGTGCAGTTTAGCCAAACTGCCAATTTTGTAACTGCAGATATCAAGTCGTGTGCTGATCATAACTGATTTTCCTGAACTAACCTGACTGATTTAAAGCTCTCATAGACAGAACATTGTTTATTTACCTACTGTAGAGAAAGTAGGTTGGAGTGACTGCGAGTGGTAACAGAGCAAATGGACCGGATTCCTCTCAATACACGTATCCCTACACCTAGCACTAATAAATAGTTAGCGTTTACTCGCAACGACACAAATACTGCGGGCCGTCGAACTTGCAGTCGGTCAACGCACCAAGATTTATCTCTTCATCCGCTGCACCAGCCCTGCTCCCTGCAGCTCTCCTGACTGCACCCGCGACGTGCTCGTGCAGACGTTTGTCACTCACAGCACACACAGGCACAAACGCTGTCAGCACACACATACACACAGGCACAAGTCGTAATCCACACGCGGACACTCGCGGTCGGCAAAATTCGGCGGTTGTCGTTCAAACGGACCAATGAGGCGAGAAGTGCGCGCGCACGTCGTTCGGCGGCGAGCGGCCAGCGCTCACTGCCGCCCGCGCGCCGCACAACCTGCGACCAGCTTTTTGCGTTAAAAAGCTCGACACATAAAAGTAAAATGATTGCGCTCCCACGAGGCGTGCAATCTTGGCGTAGTGGCGGCAATCGGCTGGCGAGTCGGTGCGAGTCGGTGCGGGTCGGTGCGGCCGGTGTAGTCGGTGCACTAGTAACAACACCTGATTTGGTTACTGCTGAACATTCGTTACAAATGGCGAGCGCGCATGATTTACGAGCTTGTTCCGTCGCCCCAACAAACGGCCACCAGATAGGTAGGTATATCTATTGAAGGTATGTAGTGCATGTAGAATGTTATTGATTTTAATCGTCTAATAAAAGTATTTACAATTAGTTTTTATGATTTACAGCTTCCCGTCTGAGGAGCGTCGGGTCCATCAAGTCGGGCCGCCGATTGAATGACATTAATTGCTAATATGTAGATATAATGCATTCAGAAAATCCATTTAATATTTTCCATGCGCACTTGGCTAAATACGAATGGATTATTTATACTGGTCTGTAATAATTAATAATAGTGGAACAATAGTTACCCAAGTGATTAATTCTAGTCTACAATGCTCCGACAAGTTTCATTTGCCATATAGAGCTTTCCAAAATTCAAAACTTTACGTAAGATCTTCCTAAGCTCTAAGCTTGTACAGTAGTGTAAACAAAGAATGGCTAATTATTTATCCAATATTGAATAGGTTGTAGAACCTTGCATAGTGCATATCCGACGAGGGTACAGTAATAACACATGTTGTGTAACAGGTCCGGGCAGCAACATGGGAACGGGAAAATGAGCGCGGTGTGTGCGATACAGAATACGAACAATCTGGCGTGGTGTGGTGTGGTGTGGTGTGATGTGGTGTGGTGTGGTGTGGTGTGGCGTGGCGTGGTGTGGTGTGGTGTGGCGTGGTGTGGTGTGGTGTGGTGTGGTGTTATGTGGTGTGGTGTAGTGTTTCGTGGCCCGGTCTGTTCTGTTTTTACTTTATTTATAATCAGTAGTCGTTATTCGTTCTCTGTTTTTCTTTACTTCATGTCGCTTCTCTTGGTTTAATTTCTTTTACTTCCATCTCTCTTACAACACTCGAATATCA
>VKGM01006191.1:5077-18745 GCA_007844875.1 Busseola fusca | reverse complement strand
TCTAATCTGCGTCTCCGTCAAGAAAAGTAAGTGTGGCTTGTCAGTCTCAAGGTGGTGGTGGACCGCATCGAGATTGGAGTGCAGACCTCGAATGTTTGAGAGGTGCACTTGGAATGAGAGGACGTGCTTCCACTGTGCACACTTACTTTTCTTTGTTGGACCTTTCATGAAAGAGAAAAAATGTAGAGTGAATAGGACGGAAGACGGCAGTTGAGCGAGGTGATGCGATGTTGGACCCAACAACGCAACCAGAGCTGCTGCGCCAGTGGGGGGTTGATCTGGAGACTGCGGGGACGCCCGAACCCCCCCAGGGATCGCCATCGGGTCCTCTCGTCCGGTCGCCAACCGGCACGATGGGGCCACCCTGGGATTTTTCGCAGTTGGCGGGGCAGCCTTTCGTGTGTGGCTGGCACACTACTTGGGCCCCCAACTACCTGCGATCGGCTAGCGGAGCACTGTGCTTCGGATCCCGCTACCCTCCACGACCAAACACCCGACACAACAGCAACTGGCGCATCATACCCGGCAGACATCGCAACACAGTTGCTCAGACCCGCCTTCCGAACGGCTTCACCAGACATCATGCCGGAACACGACGAATCGCTTGGCGACATGGCTTTGTCTGGTGCGTGGTAACTTTAAAACCGGCAGCTGATGTTATGGCCTACCGCCGTTATAACTGCTCGTTTAGCACTACCCAGGGGACACGTGTAGGGTGGTCAAAATAGCTCAAGTAGATCCTACGGACGCAAGCAGTTCATCCCCCAGGTTAATTGGGAAAATTTGACAAGTGTCGGGTAGCTTGACCTGCTGGCGTCTGTATCAATTAGGTGCAAAAATTTAAACTTGAAAACTTTGAATACAAATCATAATAAACTTGTTACAGCACTACACAAGTCATTACACGTCACGTTACTTGCCAAAATCGCGTTAAATCTCTTCCATAATTCTCCGCACCTAGTATCGTAGTAGCCTACCGCAGGTTGTGTTCTTTCTCATAACTTCCGAACATGTAGAGATAGGATTAAAAAACCCTTCCGATATCGTTTGATATCATTCAAAGAAGACGTGCCTTTGGTATGTATATACCCTTTCCGTTACACTGTGCAATGTATGGTTCACGTCGTTATCGAACACACATATATTAGAATGAATGCTGCGGGACTCCGACATTGATTGCTCTTATAATACCGGAACATGAGTAGTACTTCTACGGCATGCGCCATTCATTAATTAACTATGCTGAGCAGTGTTCATTACACTACGTGTGCATTTCGCCATTGTCATCGTATGTCAAATCCTGTATTGCTGTCATTTACTATTGCTAGGTTTTAGTGTGGATGGGGAGACTATAGATTATTTGTTCGTTAAATTATGACAGTATAGTTTCGATGAGAATCAATTAAATTAGTTATCATTATAAATTTCATGATCTGCACGTCTACAGTAAATACTGTTGCTCTAGGAAATATATTGAATCGGTCTAGTTTATAGGAACTTATTTTTCTAATGTTTTAATTTTTTCTTATTTTGCTTACATAATGTGCCCTATATATTAAATGATTTACCGAGTTTTAGAAAAAGAGAAAAATGCTTGACAAATCGGAATTATTTTTTACGGTTGTGTTTAAGAAATTTATGAAGATATGTTTTTGGAAATAGTATTGGTCTATAAATTATTTTTCATGACTTTTCGACAGACTGGAGGGCAAGGTTGCTTTTTTGTCGTGATGTTTTCTTACTGCGACTCTCGGAACTTGCAAAGTTATTCGCAACCAATCGATACGCTTCCGTGCTGAATGAAATAATCAATGTCCCATAAAACCGGTGACCGACAACGTTTAGTTCGAGTCGGAGGCTTGCCCAGTGGTTGCGAAATGCTTTGCCGGTGGAGAGTAGCCCGTGTGCGTGTGCGCAGTGAGCGCGGCGGGCGCGACGTACGCGGGCGCGGTGCCGCCCACGCTGCTGAGCTGGTGTGCGGCGCGACGCTCGCTGGCGCTGGCGGGCCGCGCCGCCCGCGTGCGGCTGTGGGACGCCAGCTCCGAGATGCTGCGAGCCGACATCGACACCGGTATGTGTGCTGTCTGTTGTGTTTGTACGTACGCGGGCGCGGTGCCGCCCACGCTGCTGAGCTGGCGTGCCCTCACGTGTCCCTGTCCGCAGAGAGCGAGGCGGCGGCCACGTCGCTGTGGCGCGGCGCGGAGCTGCTGCTGCTGGGCTTCGGCGACGGCGCCGTGCGCGCGTGGGACGAGCGCAGCCCGCGCGCCGCGCTGTGGGCGCGCCACCACCACGCCGCGCCCGTCTTGCGCGCCGTGCATCGCGCCGACCGCAACCTGCTGCTCACGGGCTGGTGAGCCGCGATACTGCTATGAACATTTCGAAGGATCCACTTTACATTAACACCCGCGCGTCCGAAGCTTCACAATTTTATAACGTATCCGTATCATTACGTTAATAATATTCACAACATCCCATACGGCGGAAACGACAAATTTTTTAGAAATAACATTCTGAAGTTTAGAAAATTTAATTTATTTACACTAAAAACGGTCTATTTTAACCATATAAAAACCCACTATAAATAAGCGCCGGGTGTTTAAGTACAGTTTCCCATTAACATTGACAACACAAAATCTGTGAACACCTAGGGTATTCACGGATACACTTAGTACCTGTCGTTATTATCGCTAATGTTTCACGAATAAAAGCTAATTCAGTTTGTCGCTCTACGAGAACCACACTGACCTTTATTACTACGTTATTAGTAATCCTTTCACAGTTATTTTACCTCTGACGGCAGCAAGCCAGAAACAACATATTGAAACGAAAATAACCACTCAAGATAAAGATCACTGTAATTTTAGTAAACTCGTCGGTATCAACAACCCTAATGTAACGAGTAGTACCACTGGTCTTAACAGTATTGCAAAATCAGAGGTAAACTAGATGTGTTGAGCCTGTAGAGTGCAGTAAGTAACCCTGCCCGTTGCAGCATGAACGGCGAGGTGCGCACGTACGACACGCGCACGCTGGGCGTGCTGCACGTGCTGCGCGCGCCCGCGCCGCTCGCCGCCGTCGACGTGCATCCGCTCTGCGACCTCGTCGCCTGGTGATCTTATTATATTTCTATTTCAACATCCATCATTTAAGTGTCAGATTCTATCGACCACTGACCACACAAAAAAAGCCTATATAGTGGCAATAGTGGCACAAGCCACGTTACTACAGGTTAGCGATAACGCATACTCCATACTAATATTGTAAATCTGAGAGCAACTCTTTATGTCGCCCTCTCACAGCCGAGTCACCGAACCGAAAATGATAGACAGGTAGCGAAACCTGCAGAAAGCCATAGGCTACTTTTTATCCTGGATATTTGTGGTTTAGGATCTGGATTTGTACTCGGTTGATGGCAGTACGCTCGCCCCCTATTACTTGGGCCTTAACTGGCGAAACGTTCGTGTTCTAATAATACTAATAGTACAATAGTACACCTCTAACTCACCCCATCAAGGAATACCGATATGAGGATTTGGCATGAAATGATGAAATACAAATTACACACGGACGAGGACAACAGCTAATCACTAATAAAACTTGTCTATCAGTGGGTCAGTGAACCAGAGCATCAGCATCTACGACCTGAATGGCTCTCCACTGAACACCATCAAGTTCCACGAAGGATTCATGGGCGCGCGCATCGGACCGGTCTCCTGCCTCACCTTCCATCCGCTCAGGTAACCTCGTCAAACTTGCAAAAACAGTAAAAAAACGCAATTATACTGTCAAACATAACGGTCAGATATTTATGTTTCCAGTGGGATGTCACATATTTTTGCATTATAAAAAATAAGAAAACTCGATACATTATTCTCTGCTTTTTGTGCTGCCAAGGTAATGCCAAGTATTTACGAGCACAACGAAGTATTACATTCTTCTGAATTGAACCAAGTAGGCAGATGTTTACGACGCAAGGCATATCCGTTAATATTGCATTGACAGATATTTTTGAAGCAGGCCTTACATTTTGGCGTGGCTAGTATTGCCAAATAGTAATGGTGTTCCTTCGGTGTCACATATTTTTGCTGGCACTTTTATTTGCTTTCCAAAAAATATCACATATTTATTAGCCATGTCAAATTAATGGGTGATTCATGAAATTAGATATTATTGCCGACCTGTGTGTGTGTGTAATTTTATGCCAGATACATCATCGTCACAGTTAATTAATGTAAACAAAATATGGCCGACTTCATAATTTATTGTGAATGTGAAGACTATTGTGGGTCGTTTTATTTATTATTATTTTCATGTTCTGTTAGTTTTTGTCGTGGTCTGTCAGTTTGAGTAATTTGTGTGGCCTACCCAAATGTCCTTTTTTTGGTATTGATCATCGAATCGTTGAGCTCCTTAAGTTCTGAGTTGAGCTGCACGATTTCTGACAAAGCGTGCACTGACTGGTCGGGTCCTCTCAACCTGTGTGGTTCTTTCCTCAAAAGACCATCTCAGACATCGATTCTACATGGTCTTCGTATGATCTGACCAAGATTATGTCTGAACTTTAAAAGGGACTGTGACGTCTGAGTTTGTTTCGGCCTTTTTTCTGAGAGTACTCAGATAGGAAACGCCGGTCGCTTGTAGTTAAAAAAAAAAAAAATGTAAGTTTCGTACAGACCTACTTACAGAAAGTCATTTATCATTAGAGCTTTTACTGTATTAAATAACAGTTTGAAAGAGTAACTAGGTCTCAAAGTCTCTTTATCTCTTGGAAGGGGCAATTAGAATTAATTCTATTTTCGTGTCAATTTTGAAGTCCTATGAGCCTAATGATTATTGAATCGTTTCAATAAGCATTCGTATGCTTGCTCTGTGGCAGATGCGCGATGGGCGTGGGCTCGAAGGACTCCACGGTGTCGGTGTACGTATCGGAGGCGCGGCGGTGACCCTCGCTGTACTCGCTGGCGCTGCCGCTGCCCTTCCACCAGTGAGCCACAGGTAAGCGCCTACTCGTATCCTACTTTGTAATACACCAATCTTATATTTCCCATCTCTTACACATTTCATCCATATTTTCTTTGAACTCTCTCTTTCTCTCAATGCTTCAGTACATTATAAAACACTCTGTCACCTGCGTTTCATTTAATAAAACGGATCGTTTCGCCCCCAGGTGCTCCGCGGGCCGCCCGGCCGGCGCGAAGGCTGCCACACGACACACGTACATAACTATATACAAGTATGTATTCATTGACATGGTCTACTCCCAGCCAAGCGACGTCGTACCGTTAGTAATGCTTTTTATCTAGTCTGATATATTGTTCACTAAGGGTGGATTTTTCAATCGCCGGATCGTGTTATCAGTAAAATTTGCGGTTTGACATATTTTCTATCCAAAAACTGTCACATTCAGTCAGACCATAGAATGTCTAGTTTACTGCTGCTGCGGCTGTTTCTTCCAACGCCAGATAAATAAAAATTATCGGTCCATTGAAAAATTTGTCCTAACTGATACATTTAAATATTCGGTTTGTTCGTCTATATGTCATTGAATACTTATTTAGTGTATAGGTATTGTAGGGTTTCCTACAAGTTGATATAAATGATAGTCTATTCGTACAGTTATCATTTATGTTCATTTGTGGTTGTATTCGTATGTACCCGTCAAAATATAGATCTAACGGCGTTCGAGTGCACACTGTAAGTGTAATCAAAAAGTTGAAAATACACAGAACTTTACGGTTCATAGTTACGAGATGCGGCACATTAATACTGACATTTATTTTTATTAATACCGCCACGTTCAAATAAATATTTTCTGCAATAGGAACATATAGGTATGTGCAGGTGTGAATTGGAACGCCTATAGTAAGAATATTTGGTGCTACATTATACCGATACTGTAATGTTAATTTATTGTTATTGATGACGAGGGCGGCGCCAGCCTCGCGCCCGCGCCGCTCGCGTCGAGTTGCGCATGCGCACGTGTCTGTGGGCTCGGAACACTATATTGCTAAATAATTATAATTGGTTGTGCCTTCTGTCGGAGGGATAAGCTCAAAGTGGAAGCGAATATCTTATAAAACACACGTTTGTATCCGGAGCTATCTCACGTTACGGAATTAGTCTGCGTATTTTATTCGCGCTGTAATGGAACATCATAATGATACCACCTTATGTTATGTGTCCCACAGACATGACACATAATCTGAAACTGTACGTATGAGTGTGTCGTTCAGATTGGTGTGTCAAAGATACTCTGAACGCGCGCCGCAGCGAACGCAACGCGTTGCAGACAATTTAGCCAAATAATACCACAATACACATATATTCATATTGTATTATTAATTTATTCACAAAATGTAACGCTTTAAGTAGGTATGTAATTATCGTGTAAATAAGATAGGACAATGTGCCGGCAACACTGTTGTGGACTCGTGTGTTGTAATGTGTGCAGCCGGCAAACAAGCTGAAGAAATTATCGATATCTGCATTCGTAGAGGGCCTCGAGCTATGCCGAGGGCAGCACGCGTGGCATAGCAGTTGTCCGCTGGTTGCTGGTTACAGAGCGGGCGACTAGAGAATGCGTACTTGACTCCTGTCAGTTTCATACAAACGAATACGTGTTTTGCGAATTTGATCTTTATTAGCAACTAGAATTGCCGCACTGACAACTGTCAGAACGCGTTCTCTCGACGGCCGCACTGACAACTGTCAGAACGCGTTCTCTCGACGGCCGCACTGACAACTGTCAGAACGCGTTCTCTCGAAGGCCGCACTGACAACTGTCAGAACGCGTTCTCTCGACGGCCGCACTGACAACTGTCAGAACGCGTTCTCTCGACGGCCGCACTGACAACTGTCAGAACGCGTTCTCTCGACGGCCGCACTGCAGTAGCCTGCATAGTTGCATACTTGCCTTTTTTGTCGTTACTGTTCACAGACGATATATCAGTTTAACGTATCACACCAGACTAAGCTGATAACGCCCGAAGCGTGTACTGGAATCTGAAAATCGAGCAGGCAACAAATCTAAAGGCGAAAGACGCGAGTTAAAGCTATTTTAGATCATAAAATAATGTAACAGTAATGCAATATTTAATAGTTTATGTAAGTGTAGTGTTTGTTTCGAGACATACGATTTTGTCATATGGATATTGTGGAAACGGATACAACGAGTGATGCACATGTCGCACAAGCGTAGTGCGCTCGGTGCGTCCGTGTTCCCGTTTGGTGATGCGGGCTTAACGCTGAGAACGGAACATTACTTAATCGAATAGCACCTCTTGTTTTGCTAATTCTTTAACAGGACGCAATTTTAGATTTATGTAAATCAATTAATATTGTAAAATTTGCTAAAATTTTAATTGACAAAATGAGATCCTAAGACTATCTCTAAAATTGACAATTGTAATAATAATGTAAAATTATGATTGAATTATTTAGTTTCCCAGTTGAGTGTTCACACATGGCCCCTAGGCCTCGTGCCTCGCGCCACTGTAGCACGCCACAAAGTGTTCACGAGGTGCTACGTACATACAACGTTGTCATACAATATATTAGTTGTTACTTATACACAGTACTCCATCGCCTACTTCATATTTGTACATATTATTAAGCTTCTTCTTTACTATAATAAGCCGAGATATGTGTTTATTTTTTTCGTTCCAAATGATTTAAAATTGTCTTGTGATTTACAGAAAGTTCCTAAGACTCAATAATTACTAGCTGCCATTTTTTTTTAATTATAAGTTTTTGTTCACTACGTAATAAGTTAACAACTTTGTGTTCGTTCGTAGAATAGATTTAATGTTACAATTATGCCCATGGGTAATTCAAAGAATTCAAGATTAAAATTTGTATCATTTCACATGTCTACCGCAATGAAATGAACGATACCGGTAGCTATAACGTTAAGTGATATAATGAGCATTTAACTGTAATGATGAATAGTTTGTAATATGTGATGATTATGTTGATTTTCATTGAACAAAAGATTGTTAATATTGCGAGATGTATTACAGAATTCACTTATGAAATGTGTGGCCATAGAAAACTATAGTTGTAAGCGGTTGTCGCCAGTTGTGATCAAACCTCAACTATGTCAATATGATGAACAAATGGACAAGTTGCCAATTGGTTGTTGCATATACTGAAACTTGCATTTTATCTATGAAGCGATTGATTTTTGCTTTTACGTATTACATGTGTAATTTAAATGTACATTTTACATAATAATGATAATTGTTGTTGTTAAATAAAACATGTTTAAAATGTTGGTCTTTCATTTTATCAGTTTTGATAACAATTGAGAAATGAAAAACAGCTTTTTTTTTTGTTTTCATTTATTTTTTGGTTACTATAGGTAAAAAGGTTCTCAGTGACTTGACAATGTATTATCCCAGTGCATATTAAGACCGTATTTAGTGACAATGGGGGTTACACTGACAAACAAGACCTACTGTTTAACTAAGAATGAATTAGCTCTTGTGATATATCACCAACTCCTCTTGCGTCACGCAGCTTGCTTGAAGTGCCATCTCAGTCAAGCAGTAGACCATATTTGTTTGTGTCTATATTTTAATGTGTTACAAAGTTCTTAGTAACCATTCTGCTAACAATAACATCAGCTAAGTATTGATCAGTTGGTATACTATTCAATTTATATACATTTTTAAGAGTCTTCTTACATGTTAATTTTTTCAAATCACTCATGGGTAATAATTCACCCTCAATTTGTGGTAAAATTTCCTGACTTGCATCTGATTCTTCAGTAATTAGAAAACAAATCAACAGTTCTGTGTCCTTCTCTATGCCAAACTTGCTCAAACTCTGTGTGATGTTTTTTGAGATTGATAAATTATACAATATCTCTGAAAACACTGTTTTGGTCACCATTATATTTTGTTTGTGAGACAGCACGGCCCTATTTGCCGCAACCGCTACTTGGAACGGCTCTATTATTAACTGGGGCTTTATTGCAGCGCAGCTCCAAACACCTCGGACAATGTTATTTCTTATCAAGTCTACATTCTCAACATTTTGGAATAGATACATCTTCAATGTAGTTTTCACATCTGGATCTAATTCGACCACATAAGGCTCACGCGCCATTGTTGTAGCTGAAATAAACAAAATTAATGACAAACTGTGTTTAGATAAAAAGCTTTGAGTTTAGATGATGAAACGCTGGGTGGTTAGACATAGCGATACGAGGTATTATTACATATTCTATACGAAGTAACGAAGCAATCTATCTAGGTACTAGTTGGTACCAGTTTAGATTGCTTTGTTACTTCTTTGGTACTACCATCAGTAATCACAAATAAAGTTATTTGTCACGCACCGCTGGGAATGCAATGTACCGTCTGGTATTTATTTTTTTACTGATTTCCTGCTTCCTTCACTAAATCCAATCATTAATAGCAAAAATAGCACTAATATCAAATCAATTTAGGTTATTTTGATTTGCGGACCGTGTGGTTTTTGTTGTCATTATCGTGTCACTGTCAATGTCAAAGTGTCAATTGAAATAAGACACTAGACAGTGGTACATTATAAGTATTGACTTCCCTATGGCTAAATTACTTGACAGAAGATAAATATTAGTTTAGTCCAGCACTAATATCAAATCAATTTAGGTTATTTTGATTTGCGGACCGTGTGGTTTTTGTTGTCATTATCGTGTCACTGTCAAAGTGTCAATTGAAATAAGACACTAGACAGTGGTACATTATAAGTATTGACTTCCCTATGGCTAAATTACTTGACAGAAGATAAATATTAGTTTAGTCCCGTCAAATTAGTCAGCGCCTGACGTAAATTGTAAAATTTATGAGAGAGAGGATAGTGAACGAAATTGACATGCACTTTCGATAATGACGCAGTCTGCAGATTTATCCGCGGAACTAAGCTCAATATTGAACTTATTTTCACAATAGTAGAAAGTTACAACTACTCTATATATTTATACCCTTTGGTTACAACTACGCGCATACGTCGAAGTAGTGAAATGAAATGATTTATTTTTCTGTAAGTAGGTTTGTACCAACACTTTTACATGTCAATGTTTTTTTTTTTTTTTTAAACTAGATAAGTTCGGCGTTTCCTATCTGACTACTCTGAGAAGAAAGGCCGAAACAAACGCAGAGGTCACAGTCCCTTTTAAAGTCCAGACATAATCTTAGTCAGATCATACGAAGACCATGTAGAATCGATGTCTCTTTGATTCCGAGCCCCAAGGTACAGACTGTCTAGTTTGAGGCTCACTAGCTAATGCCATATTGCAACCTAGTTGTAGGTAATATTAAAAACCACTCATGTCGTCTTAACCTGCTGTTAAACCTGTGTACCTGCTTGCTGTATTATCTGGATAATAAATATTTTTCTTTTTTATAATATGGTTTTTTTATGGTGCACCATTTATTATACGGACGACACCAGGTCAAGCTACCCGAAACTGTCAAATATTCCCAATCAATACTTTAGCGATAAAGTTTAAAATCTAATAAAGAAAGACAGATTGTAGTAGCTTGATGTGCTGTCGTCTGTACAAAAAAATTATGCATATATTTAGGAGTATAAAAATTGTACACTGGATGCAATTCTTATACAAATTATACAAACATACTATTAAAATATAACATACTAAACTATCTCAAACTTGTTAATAATATAAAATATGGCGTTGAAAAATTCCTCCGCATCGCTGTTAGTATAGCGGTATCTAACATACGTTCCCGCGACCGCTGGCGTAGATGTAGGATGGAAGACCGGGGTGGTTTTTAATTGTATGATTCTGACAGACCCCTCCACCCTCTCAGGGCGTAGGACGTCAATGAGGATCAGTGTCTCCATATGCACGGTAATTACCTACTGTAGATGCACCGTAATCAAGTCTTTATCTACCGTCAAGGTAATAATGTATTACCGTGTCATAAAATCACCGTATTACCATTATGAATTGCTTTGTTGTAGTTGTATATATTTCATCGTGTGTTAGCCTACGAGTCCGACAACGAATCTCACGTCAGTCAAATTAACAATTTTGTAAAAGCAACACTGCCGGGAGTCCGAAGGGAATCCTACAATATCTAAAAGTCTATCTCAGCCAGCGTTGGAAATCTATTCTGAACCTTATTTTAAATACTAGAAGGAAGGAACGAAAGTAAGTGAATGGCGTAAATATATTGTGTTTTCTTACAGTTATGTTACGACGCATTACTAAATTTAAAATCAGTGTTTCAAGTGCAAGAAGCTTGCACTTGATCTTTAAAAAATCATAATTTTAAAGTTATAGAGGGAGAATTTACAGTGTTAAAGTTTAAATTTGTTTTAGTATTGTGTGTGAGTGAGTTGTTACAAATATTGTTAATCACAATGGAGAGTGATCCTGAAAGTAATGATAGCAACACAAGACCAACTTGTTCTATAACAGCTAGAACTGGAATAAAAAGGAAGCATTAAACGCTTATTAAAACGTATACAAAAGTTTAGAAAAAATCACCGTAATTTGGTCTAGAAACACCGTATTTTTTACCCTAGCAACACGATAATTCTCGATTTACATAAGGAGACACTGATGAGGATTGTCTAAAGCGGTACAAAAACAAAAGGCCCAACTAGCTCCAAATTACACTTACCCCAAATTACACTTACCGGTAAGGCTATTATACCCTTGATAGATCAACGGTCACCACCATATTTGTGGTTTACGCAGTATGGCGAACATCACCCAATGACCCAACTCTACGCCAACAGGACCCAAAGCTAGTATAATACGTCTCCATAGACGTATTATACTAACTTTGGGTCCATACCCACAGACTAAAAGTCACTGACAAGTATCGTAATAATTAAAAAATACGCTGAAAGTAGAAAAGATTACACACACACACTACTTAACATTTGATAACGCAACACACGTACGTACACAACACCACATTACGAATTTAGTTAGTAAAGTGTCTGTATCGGTCATATTGTTATACTCTATGATCGGTCTGTATATTGTCATATATTCTAGCCAAAAACTCCACAAAAAAAAAAATGTCATATATTCTTATACTCTTTGACGTCAATTAAATTGACTCTGACTGACGTACGGACGGACGGACGGACGGAATTCGAATCAAAGTTATGTTTATCTTGTATGGTGATGATAAGATTATTCACGACTCGCTCAAAATTATTTGCTTTCGTCATATAATACGATAGGTAGTGGTTGATTTAGATAACATTCTGGAAGTTAACTGTTTTGATTAGTGAGTCCTAAATAAAAATGTTGATTCCAAGGCTGTTTAAATACAATTCATTAATAAAAAAGGGGTCGGTGCGTTTATTAGCCACTCAGACGCAGCAGTATACTGAGAATGCTAGTCCTGTGGTTTACGAGAAGTTATTGGGGACGGACAGAGGCATCGCGCTGTACGGACTACACAGTCCTAAGGACCGCAATGCGCTGGGCTTCGGCATGATTGAAGCCATGAGGGAAGTTAACCAGTTAATCAGGGAGGACACAAAGGTTTCTGTGGTCATATTACACAGCATGGTGCCTGGCATATTCTGTGCTGGTAAGAATCACAAGATTTTAAATAATCTTGTGTAAGAGTTTGGTCTTCTACAAAATGATGACTTAGAGCCAATTAGTACCATCAGATTGATAATGTAATTTTTGTTACCAAGTACCAACTGCTTACAGAATAGGAACACATTTAAATACAATAGTTTTATTTATCAGTTCACACGTCTCATAGGTATGTGTGCAAATATATGGTTCTGTTTAGTTCAAAATTCAATCTATTGAATCAAATTCTGCATTGGTTTATTTTAGGGGCCAATTTGAAAGAACGCTTCAAGATGGCAGATGATGAAGTAGCCAGATTTGTCAAAGGACTAAGAGCCACATTCATAGAAATTGAAGATCTGCCCATGCCAACAATAGCAGCTATTGAAGGAGTAGCAGTTGGGGGAGGCTTGGAGCTGGCCCTGGCTTGTGACATCAGGGTGGTGTCTCAAACAGCTAAGCTGGGTCTGGTGGAGACTGGCCGAGGCCTTATCCCTGGTGCTGGGGGTACTCAGAGACTGCCCAGAGCAGTCAACATCAATATTGCTAAAGAACTGATATACACTTCAAGAATAGTCAGTGGCCAGGAAGCCAAGGATTTAGGTAGGTTTTGAAGGTCTCCTATTGAACATAAAACTATGTTGTTTTAGATTTTCTTGTTAAACATTATGTACTTAATCAATTGCAGGCATAGTGAACCATGTGGTACCACAAAACAGCACAAACAATGCAGCCCTAGAAAAGGCGTTAAGTGTAGCACGGGAGATCATACTCAATGCACCAATCGCCCTCCGATGTGCCAAGCAAGCCATCAATGAAGGCATACAGCTCAGCATCAAGGATGGCTATGAAGTGGAACAGAAGTGCTATGAGTTTAACATTCCCACAAAAGACCGTCAGGAAGGCATGATATCGTTTATGGAGAAAAGGAAACCCATCTACGAGGGTCACTGAAGCTCAAATTATATTATTAGGTGTAGGCAAATCTGACATATCAATAAGTGATATAATATATTTTTTACTGATGTTATGTAAAACATAGTACATATTTTTGATGGTTATATATTTAAATTATGAAAAGTATTTTGAATCGTTTTTTAATTACATAC
>VKGM01006186.1:0-13573 GCA_007844875.1 Busseola fusca | reverse complement strand
GAATATACCTGCAGGGAAATTGCCATCATGACAGCTCAATAATATTCGTTGCGTTAAATTTGTTGATCAGACACATTTTCGAACATATGGAGCAAATGAGTAATGAATTAGCAATTTATGCTACGAAATCATTCAAATTCATAGTAATAGTGTGGTACGCAATTAGGGTGCTGATTCAGGGTCACTATCGCGTTTATGGAAGCCTTCCAGTGTTCAGGACCCCAGTACTTCTTAGTGCTGTTATAAGCGTCACTATCACAAACTTCAATTAAAAAAGCTGAATTCAATGAATTTCAATATCGATAATTAACGTCATTAGGCGCTCACATGCGCAACACTACCTGTCGTCACCAATCATGTGGTTGTGATGATGTGATCATAACTGGTACAAACCAAAAAAGAAAAAAATCGTACTGATACATGTGGAGTTCAGTAGCGATTTTACGTAATAACAGTAACTTGATAATATGGGCGTCATAACCTCTTTTATAAGTTCAACAAGAGGCAAGGTTATACTTGCTACGGTAGCTGCACTTCACATCACAACATACTTTGTCCAACCTTCACTTTTCAAGGGCGAAAGTACGAAAAAAAGTGTACCGTCTCCACCTAGTTACCTACCTAAATAAGCGGACGGCCGAACAGCCTTGTCTTGCCCGCGAATAAGGAAGCCGGCTGGAAAACTTAAACTAGCTATTGATTGATGTATTATAAAAGAGTAGCGTTGTTTGCGCCGTCTTTAGTCCGCGGTGTTCTTGTAAGTGTGAGGAAGATGAGCTCCGGAAGATACCAGGTGTTTGTGACGCGGAGTGACATGCCAAAAGTTGGCGTAGATCTCCTGAAGAAAGAGTAAGTGTTACACTTGTTTCATATGTTAAATCCAGTAAGTGCTAATACACTTATTTTGTAATATGTCTACTTTAATAATTATAGACATCTATGGGCCCATATTTTGACCACCTGTATTAAGTGGACCTTTTAATGTTTTACTGACCCCTTACCGACCCTAATTTTCACACTATTAATCAGAATCTGCATCATTTTGAAGCAAATTTCTTAACCAATGCTTCATAAGTTCGAAAAATTTGTTTTCACAACAAGTAAATAACGCAATGAATGCAGATTGTGGTCCAAACGATAGCAACTAGTCTCAATCATTTCCTGGAAATATGTTATGTAATTAGGCTGCTGTTCATGAAACAGAAACCACCCTCTAACAACACCCTAACCATTCGTACGAGATCAATTAAACTTAACAATTTAAAAAATCTATCTGCTATATCACTCAAACAATAAAAATATTTTTTTTTTTACATTTTTTTAAATTTACAGGTGTGATGTGAAAATCTCCACTCACCCTTCAGTAATGCCAAGGGCTGAGCTTCTTAAACAAGTTGCTGGGGCAAATGCCATCTACTGTTCCTTAACTGATAAGATTGATAAGGAGTTGTTGGACGCGGCTGGGTCAGGCCTGAAGGTAGTGGGCACCATATCTGTAGGCCATGATCATATTGATGTGACGGAGTGTAAGAAGAGAGGCATCAAGATTGGCTACACCCCTGATGTGCTTACTGATGCTACAGCTGAACTTACTGTGAGTACCTTTTAGCCCAGATACTGCGACATACTTTTTAAAAGCCCCAAAAATGTGTATGCACGGCATGCTTAAAAATGCCATGCATTGTGTAAAGCTTTTAAAAAAGCCACCATTTCCTTGAAAAAATATTTAGTAATATTTCACAAGTGAAAAGTATCTGTAAATTGGTCAATCAACTTAGCTTATTGCAAAAGCAATACAAAAGCTAACTTAAGAACTTGTAATAAGTCTACTTATAGTTAAACTCAATTTATTTTCTCACATTTTCAGCTCGCCCTTCTTCTGTCAACATCTCGCCGTTTGCCAGAGGCACAGCATGAAGCGCGCACCGGTGGCTGGAAGTCCTGGGCCCCTACGTGGATGACGGGACCCGGCCTCGCAGGCTCCACCGTCGGCATCGTGGGCTTTGGCCGAATAGGGCAAGCTGTTGCACACCGCGTCAAGGCTTTCAACACTGACAAGATACTCTACTACAACCGCAGCGAACGACCTGAGGCGAAAGAAATAGGTGCTATCAAAGTCAGTTTCGATGAATTACTAGCTAAGAGCGATTTCGTCATATGCTGCGCCGCGTTGGTTCCTGAAACTAAAGAGTTGTTCAACAAAGCAGCATTTGAAAAGATGAAGAAGACTGCTATTTTTGTGAATACTAGCCGTGGAGGCACTGTCGACCAGGATGCGCTGATCGAAGCCTTGAAAAATAAGACTATAAGAGCGGCAGGTCTAGATGTCACTACTCCAGAACCACTGCCTTTAGACAACCCACTTTTAAAATTGTCTAACTGTGTGGTATTGCCTCACATAGGGAGTGCAGCTATAGAAGCGAGGGACGTGATGAGTGAACTCACTGCCAACAATATATTGACGGCGCTCAAAGGAAGTCCAATGCCAGCAGAGTTGAAATAAAATTCGCATTTTAGATGTAAAAACACTTGTGTTATGCAATTATATGTCCTTTATTTATTCTACTTATTGGGTTTTAAATAAAATATTTTATTGAAGTGAAACTTCTTTACGCACGCTTGAGTTTTTTTTTTTGCTTGGGGAGTAAGCTGGCGAACGCGTTACGAAAAGGCGAACGGGAATTGAGCGGGGGATATAAGCAAGAGATAGCAGTGCGCGCGCACATTTTCTTTCTCTTTTCCTCTCATAGACAAATACGTTCCGTACCTATATCTAAGCACACTGCAGGCCTATTGTCCGTTTCACAGTGTAGGAGCAAGAGAGAGCAGTGCGCGCGCACATTTTCTTTCTCTCTTTCTCTTATAGCTAGTAAATGAAATATGTATATATACATACAGATGGAGCGAAAAAAGTCTCACTTCAGTCGTGTGGTTATAAGTACACTTGTTTTTTATGTTAGTTTATTATTTATGTTGGTTTCAGTTAAGTCTGAAACTACATGTATGAGTTAGTAGTTAATCCGATAGATGGCGGTAGTGACTCTCTGGAACATTCGATTTTATTTGGGTATGATCTCTATTTAAAAGTAAGTTAAAAGTAAGCTTACAAGGGAACGGTTTCCTCGTCATCATCAGTGTTCATACATAAACACGACCGGCACGCGTCATCGGTAGAGACAAATCGACAACGTGTCGTACGTGTATGTAAACGTTCTCTCGAACTAGTGTTACTTTAGTTAACTGACTTCTCGTAAAATATCAATTTGGTGCAATAGTACAGCTACAGAGTACTACAGAGTACTACATAGATAGACTGATCAATAAAGTTGTTAATTTTCCACTACGACACGGATGATGGACTGTTAATCGATTTCGTCACGATTAACTCATTAACTGAAATTCCAAGAAATCATCATGATCTGAGCGGAATATTTTTTAATTATTTTTTTTTTTGGCTATGCTTATTACCTGAGAGTGATGATTTTAGCGTAAAATGGTTAGAAAATTGTACGTTCCCTAACACGCGAAGATCTTTTTCATAAAACCGGTGCTCCAACGAGAACATGTCTCACGTGCTGGAGTGTCTTAAGTCCTACATTTTGTTACCTACTCTTTCACGTAAAAACGACTCGACGGATTTGGATGAAATTTGGCACACAGATGGTTTATAACCAGCAGCCTAATTGCTTAACACAATTTTAATCGGAATCTGCATCATTTTGAAGCAAATTTCTAAACCATTGCTTCTTAAGTCCGAAAAATTTGTCTGCACAACACGTAAACAACGCAATGAATGCAGCAGCCTAATTGCGTAACACAATTTCGGCAAATGATTGAGACTAGTTGGTATCGTTTGGACCGCAATCTGCATTCTTATTAACTTAAAAGTGAGTCTTAAAACAGAGGCAGAAATTGACGATGCAGCATTCTACATCACAAATCTTATACAGGTGGCGTCATGGCGTGCTAATCCGACTCTGGAACTTCCGTCAAATAAATATAGCATACCTCTTGAAAAACGCCGTCTACTTGAGGAAAAACGTAAAACAAGGAGGCGGCTTCATGCAAGCAGATCAAACTATGACAGAAGAGGATTTCTAGAAAACTGAAAGACATGATCATTGAGAACAGGAATGCTACTTTTCAACAGAAATTGTCTACACTGTCGGCTCAGAACAAAGATAACTACTCTCTTTGGAAAATTACCAAGAACTTCAAAAGGCCTCTTAATTCTATACCACCACTAAAAACGCCCACAGGAAATTGGGCTAAGAAGCCAAATCAGAAAGCTGAAGTCTTCGCAGAACACTTACAAAATAATTTCACCCCCAATCCATCTACAATGGTTGAATTTGAGAAAGAGTTGGATAATTTTATCAACAGTGATCAGCAACTATCATCACCAATTAAATTAGTTACACCAGGAGAGATGAAACGTACCATAAATTATCTCAAAAACAAAAAAGCACCTGGATTTGACCTTATCACTGGCGAAATACTCAAACGACTTCCTAGAAAAGCAATAGTTTATCTGACAATGCTTGTAAATGCTATATTTAGAATCCACTATTTTCCTAAGCTATGGAAAATATCGCAAATATGCATGATGGCCAAACCAGGGAAACCTCCAACCGATCCTAGTTCTTATAGACCCATAAGTCTTCTCCCAACTTTATCCAAATTATTTGAAAAGCTATTCCTACGGAGACTTAAACCAATATTAGAGGAGGATAAAATAATTCCCGACCACCAATTCGGGTTTAGGGAGAAGCATGCCACAGTGGAACAAATACATAGAGTGGCGCACAAAATCAGGCAGTCGTTGGAGAAAAAAGAATATTGCTCAGCGGTGTTCCTAGATGTACAACAGGCGTTTGACAGAGTGTGGCACAAGGGATTACTCTATAAATTAAAAAAACTTTTACCCAACTCGTTCTTCATGATCATAAAATCATACCTGCATCAAAGAAAGTTTCAAGTGAAATATGAAGACGAGTACTCCAACCTGTATGACATCGCTGCTTCAGTCCCGCAAGGATCGGTGCTTGGCCCAGTACTGTACTCCATATATACATCAGATCTGCCAAACACTGAAGAGGTAACGACAGCAACCTATGCGGACGACACTGCATGCCTTGCGAGTGACAAAGACCCGGACGTTGCCACACAAAAGCTGCAAACACAAGTCAGCAAAATAGAGCTATGGCTTCAAAAATGGAGAATAAAGCCCAGTGTAAGCAAATCTGTGCAGGCAACCTTTACACTAAGAAAAGGCGAATGTACACCAGTCTATATGGAAAGAAAACCATTACCAACGAGTAACTGTGTAAAATATTTGGGTCTACATTTAGACCGAAGACTAACATGGGCCAACCACATCAGGGCAAAGAAAAAAGAGGCGACAATATTATACAGGACCTTCTCTTGGCTATTGGGACGCAAATCACAGCTATCTCCGAACAATAAACTACTGGTTTATAAAGCTATCATAAAACCGGTGTGGACTTATGGTATAGAACTGTGGGGTTCTGCCAGTAACTCTAATATAGAAATCCTACAGAGATTCCAAAATATAGCCTTACGATCAATATCAGGCGCGGGGTGGTTCGTGAGAAACACAGAAATCCACGAATACCTAAACATGCCTACAGTAAAGGAAGAGGTAAACAGAAACTGTATGCGGTACAAGAAGAGACTACTAGAGCATACCAATGAGCTAGCTAAGAACCTCTTAAACGAACAGACCATAACACGCCTAAAAAGATGGCATATATTAGACCTGGATCAGAGAGACTGAGAATAACTCTTATCACACTTGTGTTGATGTCGGCTCGATGGAGCCACAATCAAAAAAATATACTTGACTAACTGGAACCACATCTGATTATGGCTAGATAAGCCGATTGCAGATAAAATGAGAGGAAGAAAAAAAAAAAAAAAATGTACCATGTTTTAAGAAGTAGTTAGTAATGAAGTATTACATACCTGCACTTCTTGACCATCACCTAAAGCAATATACTGGTCTTTAAATGCAAAAGCTCTGATGGTGATTGAGGTATTAATCATGGATGTTACATTAGTTTTGTTTGTGAGAGCAACTTCATTTGCAGACTTTTGCACCATGTGTATATGAGGTGCATATCCCCAACACACTGGCTGTTCACGTAGAATGAATGCACTTGTTATGCAGTTGACTTGTAGCAGGGGATTCATCAGTCCTTCAGATCCCCAGCTGACTTCTTTTACCGTGCCTTTCACGGAAGTGCTACTTATAAGTTTCCAATTATTCCGGTGGTCTCGTCTCCAAAGATACAGATTACCTTGTGAAGTTCCACAACAAAGAGTATCAGTCAAATTGCTGTAACTTATGCTTGTGAATATGTCTCCTGCAACTATCTCTTCTTTCTCATTTGGTAACACATCATTATCACCAGTATCACTGTCCCAAATCCTGATCAAATTATCTCCTGTTATGACAGCTACATAAAAGTTGCCTGCCAGGACTATACACTGACCGTTTCTTGCAGCCATTCTTACATGAGTGTCTGTCATCAAGGAACCATCATCAGACATAATAAATCTAGTTAAACTAAGAGCTCCACCTGACTCCCAGGCAACTAGAAGATAGATATTGCTTACTATACCCATAAATATAATGTTTCCAGGAGCATTTAGCACCTCAGAACATGCTCCATTATGGTCTATGTATAGTATGACTCCATTATCCTGAGCTGCATAGCATGAATGGTTGTCTGGTTGAGCACCTTCCCTCATTCGTGCTGTTGTCCTTGGCCTCCAAGCAGCCAGCGCATCCAAGGCATTCTCATCTCCAGCAACTGCTGCACGGGCTAGTCCTCTGATGGATGTTTCAGAGCTTGGTTGAGGTGTGCAGAAGGTTATGTGGGTGATAACATCGCCAAGCTGGTGGTGAAATGAAGTAAGTGGAGCACCCGCACTAGACTGCCAACCAGACAGAGAACCTGCAGCATCTGAAGCTAAGAGTCTACCTCCTCCCAAGCTAAACGCTACAGTCGTCAAAGCAGCATTATGGGGTGCCTCTAAACGAGCCCAAGAGTATTCCAACCAAATGTAAAGTTCCCCACCATCCCAGCCCACAACTAGCAGTCGTCTTATAGGATGCCATGCAAGAGCAGTCACTTGATTTGACAACAAAATGGGCCAGTCACATCCTTCTAAAGGAAAGCCCTGAAATAAAATCACATTTAGTAAAAATGTATCTAATTATTATGACGATAGGAAAAAAGTTACTATTGTTATAACTTACGTTATCTTGAAATATAGTGACGAATCCCCCTTTTTCCTGATTATAGGAACCTACAGCTAGAAGAGGTAGAGAAGGGTGCCATGTACCAACCGTGGACACAACATTACCATCAGTAAAACTGAGTTTTGTATCGATATACAAAGTCATTGCTGAAGAGGCAAAGTACTTTAGTATTTTTTAATTTATTTGTCAATTGAGCAATGAGTTTTATTCAACAACGCCTGTCAATATTCCCATCTTTTTATAATCAGCTAAATAATAATTATTCAAAGATTATAATAATATAACTTGATGACGTACAGTAACTGCCCCAAAGAGTATAAGATAAGAATATATAACTGCCCTCAGAGCAGACAACACAACACATCACATTGTTTTGATTTTTTTAGCACCGTTGCCATGGAGATGGCCCCACTTGCATAAAGCAGTGTACACACGTTATAACATACATGCTTTAGAACTTCACCACTCTATAAACAGGCATAAACGCATAAGTTTTTTTTTTTAAATTTATAAACTAGTGCTTGACCGCGTTCCCGCCTGATGGTAAGCAGTGATGCAATCGTTGATGGTAAAGTGCACTAGTTTATTATTAGCCTATTCACTCTAGCCTTGAAGACACTCAAATTGTAATCAGACGGGAAAACCGTAGCAGGCAAATTGTTCCAGTCCTTCGATGTACGCGGTAAAAAAGACGAGGTGAAACGTTTCGTAGCAGTGTCAACAACGTAACGGTGGATGCTCGCCGTACGACGGGTCGTCCGATGATGAAACGGTGACGGCGGAATTAATTGATGTAATTCCTGCGCACACTCCCCAAAATGTATCCTATAGAACACCGAAAGACTGGCTACCCTACGCCTGTGCTGCAGGCTTTGAAGATTGAACTTAACCAGATCTGGATCACCAATTAGCCTCTTTGCACGCCTCTCCACTGAGTCCCAAACTGCTAGGTGGCATTTTGTAGCACCAGCCCATAGGATTTATTTAAGGCCTTATTACACTATGCGGTATTCAGACAGTCTTGGTAAGACTGTCTTAAAATTTATCAGGCAGGCTAGCTCGCTAATTACACTATGCTGAATCTTAGTAAGACTGTCTGAATACCGCATAGTGTAATAAGGCCTTTAGTTTTTTCTCTTAGACTTAGCACTTTATGGTTTTCAGTATAGAGTACTTAGAGGTGTACATTATAGTCTTGGACTCTTTGAGAGGCATAGAGCCGTGACGTTTTTAATCTGCCGGTATCTTTTGGATCAACTGTCAATAACAAAAGACAAAACGTATTGGTGTTTTAGTTAGTTTTACATTCGTTTCTTTTGGTTTTGTTTGGAAGAAATCTACAAATATGTGGTACTTGACATCCGAAAATGATGATCGAGTTATATACGTTATATCATTAGCTAATCAAATAATAATAGGAAGAAGTGTTGATAACCAAGTGTGCGACTTTGCTATCCCTGATGACCCTTCTATAAGTAGGAAGCATGCAACGCTGGCTATAACGGATAATTGTTTGTTTTTGCAAGACTTGGGCTCTAGATATGGAACTTCCATCAATACCGAAAAAGTTGAAGTTAATACAAACATTAAATTGAATGAGAATGATGTTGTTAAGTTTGGCAAAATGAATAGTGTATGGAAAGTAAATGTTATCAATCTTACAACTTGTACATCGACTTTGAAAGGAGAAAATCTTCAGAATTTGAAAGTGACCATATCCAAAATTGATGGAATGTTGAAAGGGGATTGGGATGACACCTGTAATTATCTGACTATGCCAGCAATTACCTTGACAATCAAAGTTGTGTTAGCTTTGGTGCAAGGGTCAAATATTGTCACAGTAGAGTTTTGGAACAAATGTCTTGAAAGTGTTACCAATGTCACAGCATTACCAGACCCACATGAATTCTTACCTCAAGTTGTAGAATCTACACTGAACAGAGAAGTTGTGTCGTTCCTGCCAGATTCACGCCGTAAAGCATTATTTCAAGAAAAGAAGTTTATTTTTTTCTCAAGGAGACAATTTGAGATGTATAAACCAGTTTTGGTTAAAAGTGGTGCCTCACCAATGCTCCTAAGTGAGTGTAGGATGACTATTTCAATGCTTTGCGCCCAAGATGTAATTGTAATACAGTATATTATGACGGCTGCCAGTCAAGAATCGCAATCTCAAAAGAAAACAATCAATGATATTGTTAATCAATTAAAAACCAAAGGTAAACGAGTTGTAGCTGATGCTGAAATTGGTCTTGCAATATTGTACTGCTCTATGGATAAGTATTGTAATCCTAACTTTAGTTTCACATCTGAAGTTGTTAAACAAACATCAGCACCAGCCAAGGTTTCCAAGGTGCTAGCACAGGAATCTCAGGAACCTGTGTCTCAACAGAAAAGGGAAAATGTCAACATAAATGAAAGTCTGACATCTCAAGAAAACAATGACAACCTTTCTAATAAAAGGAAATTTTGTGAATTGACAAGTGAAGCGCAAGTAAATCCGAATAAAAAAATTGCTACATCTTGTTTTGCTGTTAATCTAAAAAGTGAGAGTGCTAAAAGGAAAATTTCAGGAAATGATGAGAATCCTTTAAATCCAGCCAAGAAAGTAGCAATTGATAAAGAAAATAGCAGTGATGTGCCATTAAATACATCTGAACAAGTTGAAAATGATAATAGTAATGATATGTTTAATTTTGTGAAAACAGTTGCTACTAACAGTGAAGCTGAAACTAAAGCTAAGAAACTTAATTTATCAAGGCCACAGAAAAGAAAATTAAATGACACTAATGGTGATGAAGACTTGTTTAATTTTGTACAAAATAAAGTTCAGACTAAAGATGATGTTATGACTAACAATAATACATTTAAACAAAGCCTGTTCAGTATAAATAAAAAGAAAAATGATGAAAGTGATGAAACAGCTCAAGGATCACATGTTCAGAAAAGCGAAGGACTATCAGCAGAAGACATATCAGCAATGCGGGGATCAAAATTGAAAGAGCTCATGGAACGTAATTCAAATACATTATATACAGTCAAGAAAGAAATATCTGAGGAATTGGAAGAGCAAATGAACAAACTTGATTTATGCACTACCATTGTTAAAACTTGCAATAATTTGATTGTTAAACGAGAGCCACACCTTGGGACTGAAAATAGCTTTGCTAAAAATGCTTCGCAAAAGAACTTTAAGACATTTAAAAAGGTGTGGCCATTAAAGAGGCAAGTCACTATAATTCAGGCGTCTCCTATAAGCTTGGGTGATAACAGAGTAGCTTAGTTAAGGAATTAAAAATACTTATTATGCATTATGATTTATTCAATTAGGTAAGAAGTTATTTTTTACAAACTTGTAAAGAAATAAAATAATAAAGATATTAAACTAATCACTGTTTTCTTCTGATTCATCTGATTCCTGGTCCTGGTCTTCATCAATATCTTCTGGCACCACCTTTTCTTTACCACTGTTGAATTTTATAAAAGGATTAATAAACATAAGGAATATCTATGAAAAGCTAACATAGCCAATCATCATCAGAAGTTACATTGATAATGGTTAAATTGGTTTGTTCTGAAACTAAAAGTATCAGTTTTGATGTTAGAAAGCTAATAATTACCTGGCTTTTTGTGCTGCTTTCATCTTCTTCAGTTTCACTGTGCCATCAGGAGCCACCCTAACAGTCTTGCCGGGAATTGTTGACAGTTCATCTTCTAACACAGTGTAGTGCTTAGGTCTCTTCTGTGTTAGTTTTGGTGGTTTAATTGTACTTGATGGTCCTAAAATGTTCAAATCATTAAGTTATATTTGGCTGTACTTTATTATAAAGTTATACTCTAATCTATAAGACCAGTGAAACATTATAAGCTGATTATGCTATACTCTAATAGATGTAGTACTTACGCAGTGTTAGATATAAAGGCAATGACATAGACAATGGCAATTTCAGAGACATAGACCTAATATTTGCTTCTCCACCAGGAAACTTTGTTTTGAGTTGCTCAACTAGGGCCATTATATTTTCTGTCAGCTTCTCCTGTGGCATGGCAGTGTGACCTATGGTGACAGTTGAAGTTTCTCCTTCACTTAGACGTAAAATAGCAGTGCGTAAACCCATGTCAATACTTTTCTTTAAGTTTTTATCTTCATTTATTCTAACTGGGATCAGCATATTGTGTTTCTTGAAGAACATTTTCCCTAACAAATGTGATACATGGTTCAGTACTCTAGTGTCCACCATTATGAAGTCATGTTGAGTTAAGAGTCTACGTTTTAATTCAAACTGATCATACTCTACTCTTAGTTGTCTTACTGGGAGTACTGTTTTAACCTGAAATAAGATGTTATGTTTATTCAATTTATAAATGACGAATTTGTGTTTTGAGTTTAAACCGGTTAACAGACATTGAACAATACTTTGATAAGTAATGTTTTTAACATGCTTTTATTAGTTACACTTGTAACATATACTGACCCCAGTAACACCCTCTTTTCTCAATATTTCTTCCCAGCGATCAATAGTTGGCTCATGGTCATGTTTTCTTCCTTTCTTTATGTCAGGTGTTACTAAGCAAACTTCTCCTGTCGTAGCAACAGTGCTGTGTGGCAGCAATCTGAAAATATTAATTATTATGATTAAATAATGTTATGATATACATGTCTTAACTTGATTCAATGAAATTTGATTGTTGACTTACAGTTTTATATTCCCTCTTGTGTTTTGTATTTTAATACAATGGATTTCTGCAAAAATTGGCTTTTCATCGTCGAAAATTGCGTTCTTCCGGGTATCATGGGGCACAACCACGTCAAGTAACGCACTCAAACAGGAGTGAACGAGGTTTTTTGTAACGCTCTGTGAAGGCATTACATATTTGACTTTCTTCTTCGGTGTATCCTCTTTTTTTATTTCCTCAGAAACTTGTTTCACAGCTTTTGCCTTTTGTGCAGGTGGTGCCTTAACTTGGGGTTTTTGCGGCTTTGCTCTTTTTTTATTGAGTTTTTCAACTTTGGTGGATTTTTTATTTTTCGCCTTCAGCGGCAACTTAGGTTTTACAGCTACCATTTTAAAAAGTTCAAACTGACTAAGAAATCAAATTAATTCTGACTATGTTCACTGTTTACGTGAGCGACAACAACAAAATAACCTCTAATGCTCAAAGAAATTCACACATGACAATTCATAACCTCATTTTGCACATTTGCGTCAAATTGACATTAGCATAACATTTTTCGTTCGGAAACAAAATTTATTAAGGCGACGGTCGACCGACCGTACACGATCAATCTGGGGCAGCAGTCGCGACGGTGATACTTAGTGCGTTAAGTAAGTTCAATTACCTCTTGTGCGAATACTTTTGAAGACAGTTATTTTATGAAGTTATTGCTTTGTTGCTTGTGAATTTCGTGTAGTTAGGTATATGGCGTAAATAAAGGTCCAACGTTAAGTGGTAAATATTCAGCAATAGTAAGAGGGGCTTGTGGCTGAATAATAACAGCCGCACAGGCCGATCGATCGGGTTAAGCGCTTGCCGCGGTTGGTCTGTGGATGGATGACCATCTTTACATTCCGAGACCCCTCTGTACCTCGGAAAGCACGTTAAGCCGTTGGTCCCGGTTGTCATTCTTAGATCTTTCACAGTCGTTACGGGTCGTCAGAAGTTCCAAAGTCTGCATGACCACCAGTCTCACCAAGGGGTATCGTAGCCAGTAACTGGATTGTAGTGATCACATAGGCTAGGCACTTCATGTAAAATATTGGTCTTTAGCTGAAACCGGTTAGACTGGAAGCCGACCTCAACGTAGTTGAGAAAAGGCTAGGCAGATGATGATGATTCAGCAATAGTAAAAGTACAAAAAAAAATCTTTTATGAAAAATGTATACCTCGCTTTACTAATATTGCTGTAATTTCATTATATTTTTATTTTTTTTTGTTAAATACAATTAAGTATGATCAAATCATTCTGTGAATGGTAAAAGTGAGTTCTTCAGAAAAAAAATAACTATTTCAAGTATCAGTCCGAATCTTTGGAAATTGTGGTTCGAAAGTATAAAAAAAATCAACTACACCGTTGGTGCCCATTATCTTATAAATTACTAGCTGACCGGGCAAACGTTGTTTTACCAAACAAAAAAAAAAATATTGAAAAATAGATGTTAATAAAATAAAAATAAATGAAAATTTCATACAAATCGGTCAAGCCGTTTCGGAGGAGTATGGTAACTAACATTGTGAGACGAGAATTTTATATATATGATTCTCGTGTCACAATGTTAGTTACCATAC